>JAZKJV010009532.1:342500-372105 GCA_037367405.1 Ottelia alismoides
AAAAATCACAAAGCATTACTGTAAGATTCAAACTTGCATCCGGTCTATATAATATCCAAATCATATGCCCACAACCACCTGTCAATAATGAAATCTAATTGTGAAAAAATCTTTGGAATTTGGGTACTACATCCCAAGAGCACTTGAAATTAACTCATATATCTGCTAAATATTAACGTAAAATAAAGAAATATCATATAAGTAAAACGACTAATATTTAAAGGGTGTACATGCAGTTACGTAGAATAGAAGGATATGTCTCTGAGTATCCAACATGTATATCTCCGTAGAGATAAATCATTGAAAGAATAAGGTCCAGCAGTGGAAGAGGTGGAAAAGAGAACATGAGTTTAAACGAGTGAGATTCAAATAGAGCATGTAGATAATATACAAGATAATGTCTGACCCAATTGACTACGAACACATCATAGAGTCATCCCACATCACTAATTTAACTACACCATTTTCTTCCCAATCAAACCACGACAATCTAGTAGTGATTCCTACATGTGTTATAAGAAGCTTAGTATTATCCTAATGATGATGATTATTAAATTACAAAAGAATGCAATTACCATCTTTTAGATTCTAGAACGTCAAGGAACTCAGATTCTGAACATTAATAATCAAAAAAATAATTATTATTTATTGTAACCTTCACCGCAAATCCAACAGGCATCAGAAATCACCAAACTATTATTAGAATCCAAAGTACATGCAAAATGTCATTACAATTTAAATACATGTAAATGCATTATATTAAGATAAGGTAATAAAATGCATGGAAAACATTTCTCTTAATGGCAAACATGTAACATTGAAATTTTTGTAAATGAGATCTTCTATTACACCCGAAAAGAAAGAATGCTAGCCATTACTGGAATGTTATCTAAACATATTTGATACCACATTCATCAACTCGGATAGTCAACCTCCTTTAATAACAACATATCTCATCAATCAATATAATTCTTCAAAAATATTAACTGCATCCAAAAGATGATCTTCATATTAATCTAAGATATTCACTATACGAGAAAAAAAATAAGATTTTTATCAATTGTGCTCCTTTGAGATATTGCAATATCAATTATGCTCCTTTTTTTTTTGAAATCAGTCCCGCCCTCGACTTCTTGTTATTCTATCACTTGTGCCCTTTCGTTACTTTCACCATCAATGAGTGTTGAACTCAACCATGATTTTTTAAAATTATGGTGCAGTTAAGAGGAGCATAATTGTCCAAACACTCTCTCCCACTCATCCTCCTCCGGTCCCCACCTCCACTGCTCCTACCCATCTGGCACCTCTTAAATCTCCTTTTCCTCCTCTATCACATGCCCTTCTACCTCCTCTTCTGACGCCCCCACATCCTCTACCCCTACCTCCTCCAACACCGCCCCTACCTCCCACCCACTCCCCCTTCCTTCGCCTCCCACCTCCTTTGGATCCCTCCCTTCATCGACCCAACCTCATCAAAAAACCCTTGATCGCAGTTCTCACGTAGTCTGGAGGCCCACAGACCTCCCTTCTCCCATCACTGACCTAGCATATCCAGGACTTGGTGGCGACTTGGACCTAGTCCATATTGCCTTCATCTTCGAGAAACTTTCCAAGGAGGAGCTCGTATCTTCGCATACCTCCCTCCTCATGTCGTCGACCCAACAGATCCTGAACTTGGTGGCATCTTGGACAAGTCCATGTATCCTTCATCTTCAAGTGAGCCACCAGTTTCAAGGTCCCCTTCCAGTGACATCTTTAGATGTAACCCCTTGAAGAAGATGATTGTTGTTCACTCCTCAATGGCATGATCTAAAGAGAGGAACTTGATATCCCTTGTTATACTAGGTCCTCAAGGTATTGTTGAGCTATTACAATACACGTCCAACGTCTAGAGGTGTCAATCAGAACACCCACCATGCTTGATACCTTCTGATGAGAACAACCAAACTCGGTACGACACCCCCATGTTCACCTTCTCCTTCTTTTTTCTCTTGAATCCTCTACTCTAATGTTTTCCTTGATCCTTCTTCATTCATCTTTGATTAAAACCATCCTAACTCCCCAATTCCCCTTCATTTCTTCATCCTTTTATCTCTTTATACATTCCCTCTCCATCCAAGATTCAAGGATGACTGTAGTTAAGGCTAGTTCCCATTACATTAAAAGGAGCCTTGCACCAAACACCACCTAAGTTTTCCCGAGCTCTTAAGGAGGGGGTGGTGCAGAGTGGATGGATAGTGGAGGAGGAGGGGACAGAGGAGGATGGAGGCATAGGAAAAGGAGGAGGGGCGATGGAGGAAAGGGGCGGAGGGGGAAGAAGACATTTTTATCCCTTTTTATAATCTAATTCCCCTTGTGTCATCAAAGTTAACATTTGTTTTCATTGAGGATGGACGACAACTAAACTGAGGGGAACAAGTGGCCATTGTGGAAAAAGTCGGGGGCTGAATTGATATTCTAAAAAAGAGAAGGGCATAACTACTACTATAATATCTTAAAGGGACACAACCGATGAAAATCTCAAAAGTTATATGCATTATATAAGGTTGCTTTGTTAATGTGCATATTATGGAACAACAATTAATTTTCTAAAAGATATCTTTTCTACCCTAAAAGTTGCAATTAGTGCTCTTTGTAATTTATCTATATCCCTTGGAAGAAAGTGAAATATATAAATATAACTCCCACATTTACATTAATTGTAGGAAATATTAATGATTGGATACTAAAATATCTTAAGCATATACCTTTGCATGTAAAATATGAGTGTAAAATTATGAGCGAGTTAGTGCATATAAATGAGTCATTGTCCCGAGACATATGTCGTCAAGGAAGCATTGGCATAAATTCGAGAGGAAGAGGACAATATGTTAGAGGTATTGGTGAAATCAGTATGAATATATGGTGGTATGGTGGTGATGGAGAACAAGGAAAAAGTGATAGTGGTGGTGGTGTAGGAGGAGGAAGGGTTCTAGTGATTGTGTATGTCGGCTGGTCAAAGAGGAAGTACATAACTTGTGGTGGTGGAGGAGGAGGATTTGGTGGAAGAAGAGATGGCGGGGAAGACAAGAATGTCAAAATGAGGAGTGATGATGGTGGACGAAGAGAATGATAAAGTACGGGAGGATGTTGGTCAGAGGAGGAGGATGTGGTGGAGGAGGAGCTTGGAGTGGTGGAGGAGGAGGAAGATGTCATAGAGAAGGAGATGGTGGTGGTGGTGGTGGGGAAGGAAAGTGGAAGTAAGGAGGAGTTGTGAAGAGCTACAACAAAGAGTGATGCTGAGTTGTGATATTGATTGAAGGAGGAAACTAAGGTGGGGCACGGGATCGGAGGGGAGGGAGAGAGGAGAAGGGTCGAGTTGATGAGGGGATGTAATTTGAGGGGGGGGGGGGTGGATAATTTCATATTGAAACAACAAACATATTGCTCTATTGTTATATTTTTGTCCTACAAACACAACTACATTTGTATTCACATTGTGTTCCCAATGACCTCCATTCCATGTTGTTGCTACACATGCGACGACATGTATTCACATGTGGCTTTTCTATCATGTGACCAAATGTGGTGCCATTGTAGTTGCATTTAGCAATGCGACTACATTTGCACCGCATGTATTCTCATATGTGTGGTGGTAAATGCACGATTTCTTGTTATGACATCGCAAGCTATTAGATAAAATAGGCAGATCCGGCAACTCCAATCATATGAAACAGGTTCAATTTCCAATTATGAAATCCTTGGAAAAAGTGTGACCAACATGTGAAATAGAAAAAAGTAGACAAAACCATGTTTAAGAGTAAGAAATTAATCAGTATCAATAGGCATCTAGAGCTCTTATACCTAAACATCCTTGGACCCATAAAAATGGAACGTTTAAGTGGTAGCCCTTATTGTTTTGTCATGTAGACGACTATTTATGTTTCACCTGGAGCTTGCCCCTTTCAACCAAGAACTTAGCATTCTCTGAAACTGGCCAACAAGGAACCATAATTACTAAGTTAATAAGTGATCATGGTGATGAGTTTGGGAATAAAAATTTTAGTTATTGATGTACCAGGGCTGGGATTAAGCATGATGCTCCCACAACATCATCTTAGAATGGTGTAGTCGAGATGAAAGAACCACATCTTATTGGAATGCACTCATGCAATGATTTACGAATCTGAAGGGCTTCCTTAGTTTTTGACAAAAGCTATAAGTACAACATGTTATGTCTTAAATAAAATTTTGATCTGTCCTAAATTAAAGAAGATGCCTTTTTGAGCTTTATTTTACTCATCACCAAGGATAGTCTACTTTATGTAAGTGGTTTACTCTTAAAGATAAGGATAATCTTGATATGTTTGAAACGAAGAGTGAATATGACATTTTCCTAGGATATTCTTTACTGAGAAAAGCACATGTGATATCTAATAAGAAAATTATGGCTTTGTGGAATTAGTTAATATTTTATTTGATGAAATTTCAGTTAGACTCCTCAACCACAGGAATTGGAAAATGAGGAAGAGATTCAAATTGGTGATCCTTTATATATATCAGAGAAGGAGAATTCTCGGGTATATATAAAGAATTTTAACTTTGTCAAGGCACCGCCCTAAGGAATTGGTGCTTAGGGATATATCAAGAGGTATTTAGATGAGTCATTTAGCACATTTTCAATATCACTTTTGTATCCCTTAGCATGCCAAAATCCATAGACTAAGGATGTAATGGAGAATCTTGGTCAATGGCAATGCAGGAAGATCTTGTATAATTGGAAAGAAATCAAGAATGGGAAATTTTATACAAACCTCAAGAACACTCGATTATTGGAACCAGATAATTTCTAAAGAACAAGATAGAAGAGTCAGGAACTATTGTCATAAACAAAGCAAGACTTGTAATACAATCATTAGGAAGGTATCGAATTCGAGAAAATCTATGAACACATTGCTGCTATGATTGAACCATGCTATTGGCATTTTCACATTTCAAGGGATCTAAAATTAATCAGATGGATGTGAAAAGTGCATTTCTTAATGGTTTCAATAAATAAGAAGTCTATGTCAAGAAATACCCGTCATTTGAAGACTCGACCAAATCAAATCATGTTGTTAGGCTTAAAAAAGATCTTTACGGACGTAAGCAAGTGCCTAAAGCTTGGGTATGATAGACTTTAGAGGCTTCCAACTCACATTGTGTTTTAAAGTAGGTAAAGTTGATTGTACTCTATTTATTAAATATAAAAATTTGATTTATTAATTGTACAAATTTATGTTGATGAAATTGTGTTTGATCTACATATGCAACTATTTGCAAAGTTTTGCTAAAACTATATAGGAATAGTTCAAGAAGAGCATGATGGATGAAATAAAACTCTTTCCCCATCTACAAGTTACTCAAACAAACTATGGAATTTCCTTCTTACAGTAGAAATACATGGAGGACACCCTTAAGAAATTCAAGATGGACATATGCAAAGGAAATTCTACATCAGTTTCTCCGTCATCGAAACTCGACATAGATGAGATGGGAAAACTACTTGACCAGAATCTATATAGAAGAATGATGGTGGAGCAATTGTAACTCGACCTATTGCGTGCATAACTTCTTAAATACACATAATCTTTTCATGGTTTTGTGTAAAATTCCATCAGATATTTAATTAGGCATTAATTCTTCACCAAACCCTAATAGGATTATTCTACCCAATTATATAAATACCACATTTTCCTTAGAAGGCCCTTAGGTAACCTCTTCTCATCAGGATTCCAAGAAAAACGAAAATCGTATCTCCATCCTTTGCCTAATATATCAGTCGACTCCAGGCGATCAATGAAGTGATCATTGACCCCAATTTAGATGGCTCTCATTTTGATTCTAAGACACTATTTTTCTTTTTCAATGAAGCTTAAAGCCAAATGATTCTTATAGACGCTTTAAAACATGCATCATATTTTGTTGCACAAAATGATTATTTACATCATCACTTTTGATATATTTCTTAAGTTAAAAATAACTTGAGGACTTCTAGTAGTTCATCTACTAAATCAAAATACTTAAGAGAAATTGTTTACGATGGTTGTCATCTAGGTTTAGTATCCATTTCCAGCTATGTAACATTTATACCTTGAAATGTGAACAATCGACGTATCTACTGGTTGTCATAGTAGTATACAAATGACTTGGTGTATGACATCCAAGTTCCACCAATTATAATCATCATATCTTCTAAACAAAGCTCCATATATAGCATTGCCATCAAAAAATGAATGCATGAAGAGATATAAGCCCTTTATATAATATCTCATAAAAAATTAATCTACTACAAGTCATATTACAAAACAATTCAACAGAGGTTAAGCTTTCCATAATTTATTTTTTATTATTACAAGCAAATGTAAAATAACCTAGCTTTTGTCACACATATAAAAGATGTGTGCACCTCTTAAAGATCTTGCCCAAGAACCATATTGTTTGCTTTGGTCATGACCTCCCACCACTAGACATCAGTCAACCACAACCTTACGACACATTTCGATTCACATATATTATATTAGTCAAATTTTTAAAAAAAAACATCAATTGAATACTACAATATAATGTTCAAAATAATAAAAACATCATTCAAAATTGTCACAAATATTTTAGTAATATTTAAAAGGGTGGAAGTTCATAGAATCATTGGAAGAACAAATAATATTTCAATAAAGAGGAGCACCGTCCTGCATCCATAAAAAAAACATAATGTTAGTTTGTCCATTACCCATTCCTAAGGCTGCTAATTGAACTGAATCATTCGAATTCGATCGAAAAAAGTTTGATTCGAAATCAAATGATCTGTATTTGAATTTAACTTGTGGATTCGATTTTCAAATGAACCGAATCTGAATTAACTTGAATTCCTTTGATAATAATTCGATTTCGATATTTATATGCACAAACATATATGTGTATGTATATGATGAGCATCCAGCTGACTAGGATTAAGTATCAGGAGTAAACACTGATCGTTGTGACCCCAATCAGCTAGTCGGGCTCAACAAGAAAATAGAAACCACATGATTAAACAGATAAGTCGATAAAATCAATAGCAGTGATCTCTGCTATTTATTTAACCTGGTATAGTGACCAGGATCGATCACAAGGAGCACGAGTGAAACCTACGAAGTAGTCAGCAATCAGATCAGGAAATATATATAATTATCAATTTTTTAAATTTTGCAATTTTTTATAGTTTTTAATTAAAGAAGGCAAGTAAGAAAACTAAGGCACTATAGCCTACTAGCAAGCCTTTAAAATTTTTATTAAGGTCAAAAATGCTCCAAAATTAAAAACAAAAATATTTTTAGGTTTTTCAAATATTCAGATGTTTTTGATAATTTTTTAAGGATTTTTATGATTTTTATATGATTTTATAAAAACTGAATAAGAGCTAAACAGTGAAATAGTGCACATCCAGGACAAAATTACAACTTAAAAATATTTAAATGTCCTAATTCCTGAACAACAATTTTATGATAAACTCTAGACAAAATACAACAAGTAGAAACTAAAATTCTATTTTTTATTTTTTCTAGATTTTTAATTATTTTTATAAAATTTTGAGTCTTTTGTAATTTTTAAGATTTTTATGAGAATTTTTCGAGCAAAAATGCTACTAAAGACAAAGCATACAAAGATGCACATACACAGAAACCTTTATGGAATTTTTCAGAAAATTTTTCGAATTCATGTGTTTTATAAAATAGACAAAGTAATTTTTATGAGTTTTTTATTTTTAGAAAATAAAATATTCAACAAAATTAATTCCAAAAATCACAATAAATTGTACACGTCAGCAAGAGCTCATAGTAATTTTCATGGAATTTTTGGACTCAATTTGACATTTATTTAATTAAAAACATAACATATAGTGCACATAGACCTACTTGCGATTAACTTAAAGTTTTTGGCCAAATATTAACGCAGAATAAAAACTTAGGGACCGAATATGCAAAACCACCAGAGAATAAATACACATGCTCATTTAATCACGTATAGGGGCATAAGTGCAAATAACAGAAATATTCCATTCAAAGCATACCAAGGATAAAGCCCAGGGCAGATATTACAAAAACACCACAAAACCACGGGGCACGACGCATGAGTTTACTCAAACTGGAATGAAATGCAAATATTCAAAGTAGCAAGTGTCCATAAGCAAAATGATCAGACTATTTTAAACTACTACAAATAATTATAGAACTAAACTATAAAAGACAAAACATGAGGAGTTGTGGTGAAGTTTACCCTTTATTTAACGCGATATATGGGTCGAGGTTGTTCCATTTAAGATCTGACGATTGTGCTTCGCAGACGACGCATTGGCAATGGAGGGAGCTAATAAGATCTTCAGATGGATCTGATGGTCGATCCCTCGAAGATGGATATCATGGATTAGAATTGGTGGGATCTTCGATCGGACGACGGAGGGATAGTCTGGACGAACTCGACTTCGGCGAGTTTCTTTCGCCTACGTAGATCCATCTTTCTCTCGAACTATGGACGTGTGGAATCAGTCGGTGTTGTCGTTCTACAGCTGCAGGAAGGAACGGAAGGGCCCAGGACCAAGCGAGAGGCCTTGGGGGTGACTGGGGTACCTGGGGCCTTTCCTGTGGTGTTCAAGACCTCCAGACAAGGTCGGGATGCAAATATGCCTTGCAGGAAGAAGGATCTTGCTCGGAAGATGGTTCCGGCACGGGTTAGGGCGTAGTAGGCATCGCAAACCATGGGGGGTCAGTGAACGGGACAGGTGACTATGAAAGCGGGGGATGGGACCTGCTAAACGACTCCAATCCGATGATTGGATCTTCGTGGGAGGTTGTGGAGCGATCCTAGAAGCGGAAGGGAGTTGGAGCGAGGCGTGCGATCGTCGGAGTGCAACGAAATGTTGGAAAACAGAGGGTGCTTGGAGATGCTATGTTGATTGGTGAAATGGTGGATTGAATGGGCGATAGGTGATAAAAGGAATACCTGACAGTGAAGGAAGATGGCTGGGGTCGCAGACAACGATCTACGGTGGTATTGGCCTCGATGGTCGGCGCAGCCATAGGTTGGTCTCCTTGCGACGGATCTAAGGTTGGAACCTCGCTGGACCTAGGGTTTCCACGCTCAGAAAATCTCCAATACCCTCCCTCTCGCTTGTTGTCACTCTAGGAAAGGTGGATTGGTAGGCAAGAGGAGGTCGCACAGCCAAAAGGTGCTGCAAAAGGAAGGAGGGGTCAGTATTTACATGCGTGAGGGTCTGAGAAGATGGAGGCGTAGCCCACGAATCAAGGTGTGGATCAAAGAAGAGATCATCGGGCGAGGGTTAGGGATCCACACCCTCAATTCGAAGCGAAAATTTGGGCGAAGAGGAGATCAAGTCAGGTCTAGAGAAATTGGAGAAGTTCGGCTAAAAACTAGACTCGACGAGGAAGGGGGTATGAGGGGACCAATTGACCGGAGTCAGCATCCCTGCTGGACCAATCAAAAGCGGGGTGGAATGGAGACAAAGTACGCTACAAGACAAAACATGGAAGAAACATAAAGATAAATATATTAAAAAATAAATGAACTTAAATGAAGAAATGAATAAAATAAGAAATGTTTATTATTTTCAAGGAATTTTCTATGATTTTAATTATTTTACGAAAATAAATTAGTGTATATACAATATATAGTACTATATATATGTATAATACACCTATGTATTATGTACAATTTTTTTATTAAGATACTTTCACATAAATACTATAATTTTATATTTTATTTATTTTCAATATAATTTTATGATTATAAATTAAATTTTGTTTTATTTTTATGATTTATTTATAGTTATAGAATAAATGTGGGATGTGACATATATACATGTATTTTGTACAAGTAAGAAGGATTTTGTTTTTATTTATACTTCATTTTTATGATTTTTATTTTATTTTGTTTTTCAGAAATATATACAAGGAGTAAAATAATATTTTAATTTTAATTTATCAAAAATAATTATTTACATATATAAGTGATATGTACAACACAGAGCATGCCCTATCTCTCTCTACTTATTTTATTTGGCGATCAGGTCAAGCCTTGACCTTCTCTTGGGGTTCGAGTCACTATGTATTTATTCTTAATACCTCACTCCTTTTTCTTTTCCTTTATTCTTTTATGTTTGCAAAGATACATGCTAATTATTGACAAGCCCTGGTTCTACCCTTGCTAATTCAATCAAATTAATGATATCTTGTCGTTCATTGTAGTCAGGTAGAACAGACTAATCAAAAACCACTTTAATTAATGATGAGTTAATCACGAGTGGCGAATTTATTTTACTTGGGCAAGCTCAAGGTCGAACTCAGGGAGGCAGCTATCTCCCTAGGTAAATTTTAATCTAATTCAGATGTTGGATTTTCAGAAGAATATTTTTGGTATTTTTTTGATAAATTTTATGAAATTTAAAAGAAAGACAATACAATTTCAGGCCAGTTTTACAGGTTAAATCAGAAATATAGTCTAATTAAGTCCAAAAATTATGAAACTTGGCCAGAATATGAAATGCAACGAAATTAAGCTACACTAATTTTTTTTGGATTTTTCTGACGCTTTTGTATTTACTGCAAATAAAATATGAATGCAAGGTGAATTTTACAAAATTAATTTTAATAAATAACAAATCACATTATTTCCAGATAGAAAAATTATCCTAGATAGATCTAAATATGATGAATCCAGGAAAATTATGAACCTAAAATTCTATGTGATTTGGGCCAATTAAAAATCAATTCAGGAAATCACTAACTAGTTTATTCATGCCTCATGTTGCGTGCAAATGCGATGATTTTTGGGCACAATGTGAAATAAATTATCCTAAGTCTAATGTGAATTTTTGATAATTTTTTGAGTAACAAGGAATTTAATATGAATTAAAAGGCACATAGTGGGTAAAATATAAAAGATCACCAATTTAATAATATTAAATTCCAAGAATGTCACAAAAATTAAACATGTGTCACATCAGATAGAGGACAAGATAAGCTACGTCATGCAATTTTTAGAATTGAAAAAATAATGCCAAATGGACGCCTAAATATGCGTGCAAAGACAGGGACCAATTTGAAAATACAGAAAATAAAATTACTGAAAATTAAACATGCTGACAAGGACTTAAATGCAATTACCTATAATGCTGGGGGTATTCGTGCAAAATGCCCAAACGAACATGTGCGCCTCATGTGATGCTCCTGCCAGGGACTGATATGTAATTTGACAAACTTCTAGTGGCCTCAATGCGAAATGGCCAGACCGCACATGAGAAACACGTGAGATCTAGGCTTGGTAGGCATCGGAGGCTCGGATTGAGGCTCGTGTGCGTTGCAGGCTCGGGCGTGCTTCAGAATAGCTTCGGGAGCTCCGAGCCTAAGGGTCGAGGAAGAGGCTCGGAGGGCGTGACGTGGTTCACCAGGAATCGTTGGATCAAGTCTGATCGAACGGTCGTTGATGGCTCCTAGTATGAAGCGACGTGGCGGTCTGAGGTCCGTCGGATCATGACGGAGCCAACGGCTGGTGATGCGGATGATGTGGCGTGTTGCAAGATGCACGATCCTCGCGATCTCGGATGGTTGCTGTAGGTCGGAGATGATGGTGACGTGGACGAACGCGGGAGGTTGGATCCTCCTGATCCAACGGAGGCGGGGCACTGGCGACATGGCTCGATCAAAACCGTCCGAGCTTCGTGATCCAACGGAGGCGGGGCACTGGCGACATGGATCGGACGACAGTTGTGCTTCGTGCTCCTCCGGTCTGCCGCCTCCTGCGGCGGACGTGACTGGGCTCCGGTGAAGCCTCCTTAGCTCCGCCAACTTGGTTCTTGCTCTACGTTGATCACCGGAGGCTCCTAAGTAGCTAGGGACAATTGTGGAAGCGTGTCGGAGCGCCCGAGGGCCTTGGATGAATTTGGAGTGGTCTGGACGTCGGAGACGATGAAGCTTGAAGGAGCTCCTGTGACAACTCCGATCAATGAACAAGAGGGACCTGCATAGTAAGTGGATGCAAGAAAATTGTGCGCTTGTGTTCGTGGAGTGTTGTTTTGATGCGAGAGGCCTGAGACGTGCATTGGTGATGGCCGGAAGTGCTTCTCCGTCGGAAGGCAAGCTGTGTTGGAGAGTAACTTGATGCAACGTAGTGGCAAGTGAATGGGTGTGCGAGGATCAAAGCTCTTAGACAGAGCTCAGTAGATGATTGGCGGTGTGCGAGTGTGATCGGAGGAGATGGAGAAATTGCGAGAAAAATGGAGGAAAATAATAAGCATATCGGAGGGGGAATGGAGGTTGCTATCTGTGGGTAGAAGCTTGGAGGGGAGCTCCTAGTCTTCGCTCGAAGGCCGGTAGAGGTCCTGAGCTCAAGCAGATCACTAGAGGAACTGTGGTATGGCACGGTGGTGCCGTGGATCTCACCGGAGGAATGCACCCTTCTTCTCTTAATTTCGCCCAAAATCTCTGTCACTAATCAAGAGCTAAGAGCTCAAGGGAACCTCCTGCTATGGCGGATAGGTTCGATGGTTGCCGGTGGTGGAGTATTTATAAGTTGGAGGTGAGGGTATAGGTGACGGGATGATGAAGTTGGTGGAGGTCGTGGATCGACGTGGGTGAGGTTCATGGCGATTGGGGAGGTCGGCGAAGACGAGGGGGTAATGGGCTATGAGGTGGGGGTGACAGGTGGCGGAGAGGATGGCCGGAGTGGTGCCAAAATGGAAAGGGGGCGGTGAGCGAGTGAGGGGGGCGACGTGGGCGAGGGTCCTGCGGGAGGTAGACGACGACATCGTGGTTATTGGATCTCGTGATCCAACGACCAGGAGATGGCCGCGAGGGAAGGGCCGTGATTAGATCAGGCAGGTCAGATCGAAGGGCTAAGATGACGACACGTGGCGGGCGCAGGTGAAGGCGCTGAGGGATGGTCGGGATGAGGTTTTGAGGATTTGATCGAAGGGTCCAGATGTAGCATGAGATGAGTGTCCATGATGAAGGCTTCTGACGAAGATCAGAGGGTTCACAACGTAACACGTGGCGTGATGAAGACGAGGTGCTGATGGACGGAGGAGATGCGATCTGGAGAAGATCGGACGGTTGAAATGAGATGCAACATTGGATGGCTCAGATCAAGTGAGAGGGAAAGGGATCGGACGGTAGAAAATGAAGGCGTGTGGCTTTATGTGAGCGGGCCGCGTGGCGCAATCAGAGGGCGCCTCGTGGCCTGATCTGAATGGTCGAAAGCGAATATGGAATTAGGGAGAGAAGATGACCGAATTTGGAAAAACTCAAAACATGAAAGTTGTAGATCTCGATGAGATCTACAAGTTTTATGTTGAGCAAAAATGGAGATGATGTCAAATAGGATACAAAATATACAAGGGTACAAATATACATATGTGTAATGTACAAAGGGGGCCCAAAAACCCAAGTTTTGCATATGAGCTCAGATTTAAATGAAATTGGTCTCAATTTGAAGGTATCTGAACATGTATTATTCTAAAAGTGATTAAACCTAGATCAGAGGTTATATGAGGTAGATATTTGCATTCTAAGGTCTGAGGTCTCTAACTGGGTTTGGGGTTTTATTGGTTAATTTTACAGGCTACGAAATGTGCCTTTTTCCTTGTATTATTAGTTAGTAATATACATAGTATAGAGATGGTTTTATTGACTTTGGAGGGGGTATAAATAGGTGAATAAGTGACTTAGGCTTATTATTTTATGCAAATATGAATGCTGAAATGCAGACATTATGCATGTATGTATGAATGCTAATTATGCATGATAAAGAGAAATATGCCTCTGATTACTCGAGAACAAGACTCTATTTTCAACTTTTAGAGTGATGAATCACAGATTCATCAACCCCCTATACTTAAACCTTGCTCATCCCTGAGCAACTAAAATGAAATGCAAGAGTGAAATGAGATTGGGTTCCATACCAAGGTCATGAACAAAAGTTAAAAATGGAGCTTGACTCTACTTTTGGATTAGTTGTGTGGCGGAACCTTACTAGGATCTGATCTTAAGACCTAACAACCTTTAAGTTCTACAAGTCTGCTATTCAAGACACCTCAACAATCAGATCGGAACAAATCCTCATACGCACATTTATGATGACTATGATTCTTACTTGTACTGTGTAAGTGTAAAATATCTCACCACATCAGAAATGGCTAAGAAGCAGCCTCCTCTAACAAGGTAACTCTAATTCCCCGCTCTAATAACTCTTTCCTCGAGGAGCGGGGTATTCCCTTCTAAGTTCAAGTGTGACCAGCTCAAGAGACGGAAGTGGAGAAAAGAATGGATGGTAGCTGATGTGGCTATCTATCCCGGGATGCCTGACCAGTGTAGCCAAGTCATCCAGCTGCGGACGTTTTGCTAGTATACATCCTCCGACAGGTATTTTATTTTCTATCTGGCCTGTCTATTTTTTGGAGTTCTTGCATTTTTTTAACTATATACAAGGTGCAGCATGTACATCAGGATTTTTTCCTCTTGAGCCAGTAGACTATCCCTCTTTTGAAGCTTTATTGCAACCCACAGCATCCTGTCCTCAGATGTCAACACCACCAGACTAGGTTGAGATGCACTACCCTCCCTAGAGGAGGACGGATGTTTCCACCCGTGTGCTATTCCAAGATAAAGGATTCTACTTCCTCACCACCTCGTCAATGAAGAGCTACGTGCATATTGCTTGTCCAAGTTAGGTCACTGTCTAAAACAATCATGCGTGTGCACGAAATATTCGACTTAGACTAATCAAGATGACATGTGAACATAAACTTGTAGACTCAAAGAATTAAGTCACTTGACCTGAGAAATCTTAACTCCAGTTCCTATAAGGTTCCTCTGAAATTAGGTGGATTAAGGTCAAATCAAGTCCCTCCTCAACATCTATTCATAACTTGGTTCAGAACCCACTAGCTTCCCACTTTGCATATGCATGATATGCAGATGAGATGTAAGTGACATGCTACATCAATGCAAGATTTTTTTTGCAGAGATGACGTGCAAGAGTAAATAAGAAGCCTATGATTTGGTTTTTCCATTTTTTACATTTGGTGTACCTCCTATGTCACAATAATTTACAAGAGTTTTATAAATATTATACATATGATACAAGTGTTATGAAATATACATGTTTTACAAAAAAATCATTATGCAATATACATGTATTTTACAAAAAAAATCTCCAATTTTTACCCATCCCATAATTATTGCGTAGTATATACAAAAATACATGAAAGTATGAGCTATGGGTAAAGTATATATGTAATATATACACGCTCCCCTATACTTAGCATGTGCTATGTCCTCAGAGCATGAAAAGCGAGGAAGAAGACATAGCTCGTGCTAAACGTAGGAGAGCTAAAATTACAAAAAGTATAGAAGTCGCACCGCCCCTTCCCCCCCCCCCCCCCCCATACTTAGGCTTTGGTAGCCTAAGTGTAGAAGAAGATAAAAAATGGGGCGGATGAGGACACGAGGGAAAATGGATGAGTATATTCATGGCGAGCATCAGTCCCCCTATACTTAGGCTCTGGTCAGCCTAAGTATAGGATAGGAGTGAGTATGAGGACCGATGGGATCTGGAGGATGTACAGTGAATAGATGCGGATCACTCTCCCCCCTATACTTAGGATCGGGTCATCCTAAGTGTAGTCATAGATGAAGGTATATAAAGTTGGGGTGAGTGCTTCGAGTCGCGGAAGTGAGGGGGAGAATGTACAGGAGTGATGGGTATATACAAGGATAGCGGTCTGAATCTTTTCAGATGCTGCTGATGGCTAGAGTTTAATGCTGCAAGGTTTCATGCGTGTATGCTGACTTTATTGCACTCATGAATACAATCTCCTCGACATGGACTAACTGCTCATTGGGTTCGACGACGTGCTTCAATAGTTGTCCATTGACTAAGAATGTATGTGTCTCATCTGTGAGATCTGAGATCTCAACACATCCACTATCATGTACATTACAGACAATGAATGGGCCCGTCCACTTTGATTTCAGCTTGCCTTGTAAAACTTTCAGTCGTGCATTGATCAACCATACCTTCTGTCCAGGAACAAAGGTCTTTTGTCTGATATATCTACCATGCCAACGCTTAACTTTGTCCTTGTACACTAAACTATTGTCGTAGGCCTGGTTTCTGACTTCCACAAGCTCATTAAGATCCATGTCTCTCTGTTTTTGTCCTATGTGTGTGTTCCTGTTGACATTTTTGATTGCCCATTCTGATTTGTGCACTAATTCTGCGGCCAAATGGCATGGCTTCCCAAATACCGTCCTGAATGGGGAGGTTCCTAACGGTGTCTTGTAATATGTCCTATAAGCCCACAGGACTTGATCCAAGATCTGAGACCAGACCTTCCTGACTGGGCGGATAAGCTTTTGCAATATGGTTTTCATCTCCCTATTCGACACCTCAGCCATACCATTAGTCTATGGGTGGTAAGGACTAGCGACACAGTGTTCAATGCCGTAAACCTTCAAGAGTTTCTTCACAACTTTGTTTACAAAGTGACTACCCCCATCTGATATCAACATTTTGGGGATCCCAAACCTAGAGATGATATGATCTATAATGAATTTACAGACAGTCATGCTGTCTGTGGCTTGGGTTGGGATAGCCTCCACCCATTTGGACAGATAGTCTACCGCAAGAAGGATATATTCGAATCCGTGGCTAACAGGGAATGTGCCCATGAAGTCGATGCCCCAGGCGTCAAAGACATCACAAATGATGACAGGCTACATTGGTATCTCATCCTTGGACTCAATGGTTCCTCCCATTCTCTGGTATACTGGGAACGACTTTGCAAAGATGATGGCATCGCAAAACAGAGTCGTTCAGTATAAGCCACACTGAAGTACCTTCCATGCGGTCCTCTTCCCGGAATGGTGTCCTCCTGCCTCCAGTCTGTGGCATAAAGAAAGGACACTCTAGTATTCCTCCTGAGGAATACACCGCCTCCAGACACAATCCAGTCCTTTAAAGAAAAGGATCGGATCCTCCCAGTGGTAATGTCTAAAATCCAACTTTAGTCGGTCTATATGGCTCTTGGGCCAATCTTCGGGAACCTTCTTGGAGACAAGATAGTTCATAATATTAGCATACCATGGGAGTGAGTCGACAACAAAAATCGACTCGTCAGGAGTCTCGAATCGATGAATCCTCAGAAGCATCAAGATCCTCGAGACAGGAGAGGTGATCAGTGACTACGTTCTTCTTTCCAGTTTTATCACAAATGTCCAAATCAAACTCGTGGATAAGTAGACTCCACCTAGGAAGATGCACCTTCACGTCCTTCTTTTCCATTGAATACTGTAGCGCTGTATGGTCAGTGAAAACAATTACCTTGCATCCGATTAAGTGAGATCTGAATTTGTCCAAGACAAACACTACCACAAGCATCCCCTTTTCCGTAACTGTATAGTTACGCTGAGCAGTATCAAGCACTTTGCTTGCGTAGTGTATGGAGAACGGGATGCCATCCCTCCTCTATCCTAACACATCCCCAATAGTAAAGTCTGATACGTCCGTCATGATCTCGAAAGGCAAAGACCAATCTGGGGCTTGTAGGATCGGGGCATCCACGATCATTCCTTGTAATAGCTTAAAGGCCTCGAGACAATTGTGATCAACAATAAACTCCATGTCCTTGCCTAAAAGCTCGGTTAGAGGTCGGACAATTTTATAAAAATCTTTGATAAATCTTCGATAAAATCCGACAAGCTCGAGGAAAAACCGCAACTGTCTCACGTTGGTTGGCGGCTAGAGTCATCTAATCTCATCCACCTTGGCAAGGTCAACCTCCATTACTCTTTCGGAGATGACATGCCCCAACACAATGCCCTCCATAACCATGAAGTGACTTTTCTCCCAGGAGAGCACCAGATTGACCTCACAACATCGTTTTAGGACTCGGTCCAGATTCTTAAGATAGGAATCTATAAGGAATCACCGTGGACCGAGAAGTCGTCCATGAAGACTTCCAGGAATTCACCGACCATTTCAGCGAATACAGCAATCATGCACCTTTGAAAAGTACCGGGAGCATTGCATAACCCGAAGGGCATGCGCCTGAAAGCATAGGTACCAAAGGGGCATGTGAACGTGGTCTTTTCCTGGTCCTCCAGAGCTATGACTACTTGATTGTAGCCCGAGAACCCATCCAAGAAGTAGAAGAATTCTTTCCCTTCTAATCTCTCCAGGATCTGATCAATGAATGGTAGGAGGAAATGACCCTTCTTCGTCGCAGCATTCAAGCGTCTTTAATCCACACAGGCGCGTGATGACCGACCAAGCGACTGAGGTAAAGGTGCTAAATGGTCGTCGCGACCTCAATCACTCGGACTCGATCAATCAAGAAAAATAGACCACCAATATAAGATAAAATCACTCAAAACAAGCTAGCGGTCTTGCTATTTTATTAACCTGGTATAGCGACCAGGGTCGAACACAAGGAGCACGGATTGGCCTTACGGCCTACGAAGTAGTCAATCAGAAGAAAAGAGAAGGTATTTTTGGTGGTTTTTAAGGGTTTTTATATTTTTTTGGATTTTTAAGGATTAAGAAAATACTAAAAACAAGAAAACAACACACTTTAACAATTTATTTAATGCACTAAAAATCAACCAAAAATTCTGACAAAAATATTTTTATGTGTTTTATAATTTTTAATGTTTTTGGTGAATTTTTGGAATTTTTCTGATATTTATTTAATTTTCTAAAAATCAAACAGTGACTGAAACTGTAGGTACTGTCCAACCGAGCTAAAAGGAGCTAGATAAAATATCTAGAAGCCCCAAATTAGCTAGGAGGTAATTTTCCTGTAAAGAAAATAAAACAGGGAAAATTTAGGCACCTAGATTATTATTTTTGGAATTTTAATTTATTTATTAGAATTTTTATAATATTTTGAGTGTTTTTCAATTTGTAGGTGTTTTAAGCAATGAAAAATAGCTAAAATTGGCTAGAAAATCAAGCAAGCAAAGACTAATAGTAACTAATTTTTTTGTGGTTTTTAGAGGAGTTTTAAGATTTTTTTGTGATTTTTAAAGTTAGACAGTAACGTAAATAGATGTTTTTGAATTTTTAAAAATATCAAATCAAAACAAAATTGTCCCCAAAAATTCCAGAAAATTTTACACTATGGCAGGAGCCATGTTTCCAATTTTCATTGGATTTGGAGTAGTTTTACTATTTTATTCAAAAATAAAGAGGGGGCACTGTGCACAGGGACCTATGTGCAAATACCCGAAGTTCTGGGGCGTCTGGTGCAAATAACCCAGGTAAACACGTGCGTCGCACGCGCCTGAGGCACTCAAGGACCTAATTGTAAGGAAAATAAGTTCTGAGGGCTATTTGGTAACAGGTACCAAAAGCCCAGGGGCTTATCTGCAAATAACCCAAATATTAGCGCACATGCACAATTACTTCTACGCACAGGGGTATAAATGCAATATTCCAAAAACTTTCATTCAACTCATAACATCCAGAACTACAAGGGCATATAATGCAAATAACCCAAAAAGTCACGTGTCGATGCACGTGTCAGATCACACACAGGGGTATATCAGCAAATAAAACCAAGCGCAAGGGTCTCTATGCAAATATCCCAAAAACCAAACAACTATACTACGTAATTACAGGACTAAATACGAAACAAAATAACAGAGGGGGCCTAAGGGTAATTTACCCTTTATTAATGGAGCGGTTGGATGGATGCCACGTGGAGCATCTGACGGTGGCGAACGACGGGCGCTCCACAGCTGAGCTCCTCGGGCGAATCCGACGGCGGGGGTTTCGCCACGTGGGGGATCGAGGTGTAGGGCGCAGTGGCTAACCCTCGTCCATCGGACGACTGGGATCAATTCTCCACAGATCTGACGGTGGCTGCTGCTCCTGGAATGGACGGCCCAGATGGAAACTGGAGCGGGAGGATGATCGGACGGTCGGGGAGGATCGAGGAAGAACAGTTGGCTGGCGAGTTTCGCCGGCCCAAGGCGCACGCTCCCGACCTCCCCTGCTGCTCGTGAAGATCGGAGAAGCTCCGCGATGTCGTTCCGCAGCGGCTGGTAGTCTCCGATGACCCAGCCGAGCTCTGGAGAGCTCCGGCGAGGTCGGCGGAGATGAAGCTCCTGGACATGATGGTCCAAGCCCTCAGATGGGCTTGGATGTACCTACAAAACAACCAGGAGACTCGCGGGTCGAGGGCAAATTGCCTCGATCCGGTTAGGCGGGGTGACGGTGATCGGAGGGTCGAGATGGGCGAGCTCTGGCGAAGGTGGGGACGGTGGAGCTCGAACCCCAGCTCCTGTGCGAGCTGGGTTGGATGGAGATATGGAGAAGGTGCGCGGAAGGAAGGCGATGGCTATGGTGAAGCCCGATGATCGAATGGTGGTCGGACGTGGACGAAATCGACGGCGAACGACGGAGCAGCGATTTGGGGGAAATGGAAAATCAAAGAAAAAGCAAAGCCTACGGGGCTACCTGGGTGGATGCTGTCGACTGGGCTGGAGCTCGGGGAGCTCCGGGGTCATTGCCTGCAAGGGGGCGTCGTCTCCCCGAGGGCTGAGCGCGCTCGCGGCGGCGCACGGCGGTGAAAACCACCGGATCAGTGGCTCCCGGCTTCCCGGGCCTCGCTGCAACTCCCACAAGCTCCGTTGTCACTCAGGCAAGGTGGAGGAGGTCACAGGCGACGAGGGGGAGATCCAAAGATGCGGGAAAAAGTCGCCGGAGGAGAACTTTTATATTCTCAGGGATCCGAGAAGAAAGGGGTCGGGCGAGCTGCACGCAACTCGGATCCCTAGAACCCACCCCGGGCGAGGGTCTCGAATGATCAAGGGTCAATCGGAGCCCGGGGTTAGGTTAATCGGCTGTCGGATCGAGTGGGGAGAAAATGGAGATATCGGGTCGGTCCCCAGATCTGCAAGAGAAGTGGTCCACAGGGGGGGTTGACCGGGGTCAACAAACCCCTGTGGACCAATCAGAATCCGCCAAAAACCTTTATTTGATTATTTATTTGAAATAGAAAATGATCGAATTACTAAAAACTTAAAACATGAAAAATATTTATTATATTTTTTTTCTATTTTTAGTGATTTTTAATTATTTTTTTGAAATATATTTTAGGTATTTACAAAATATTATTATTTTATATAGGTATATATATAATATGTATTTTGATTTTTGATTTTTGATTTTTAATTGTTTATTTTTGTATATTTTATTCCAATTTTATATTTTATTTATATAATATAAAATTTGGAATAATTTGATATTTTTATTTTATTTTTATTATTTATATACAAGGGGAAAATAAAGAGATATGTACATATGTATACATGGTATATTTACAAAGTATTTTTGGATTTTTTAATTTTTGTTATTTTTATTTTTATTTTGTTTTAATTTATTTTATTTATTTACACTATATAATGTAGAATATTTACAAAACTTTTGGAAATTCATTTTATTTATTTATAAAGCTAAATAAATAGGGATGAGTGGATTATATACAAGGTGACTATGTATATGAGTGATGTTTTTGTTTTTTTTAAATTTTTATATTTTTATCTTGATTTTATGTTTATAAATATATAACAATTATCTACAAACCAATTTGAGTCTATTTTTGTGAGAAAAGTACTTTTATTTTATTTTTCATAAATATTTACACACATGAGTCCCTATCTCCCTCTACCTTGGCTTTATGCGGTCAGGCCCATGCTGAGCCCTCCCTTGGGATTAGGTCGCTCAATATTTATTCTAAATATTTCCCTCTTTTTCTTTTTACTCTTTATTCTTTTATTTTTGCACAAAAACATGCTAATTATTAAACTTTATACAATGCATGCTTTGGTAATTATTTGTATTTACAGGAATATACATGCATTTACAAAGGTTTTTGTAGCTAAAATATAAGAATAAAGAGTGATGAATGGGTATTCATCACCCCCCTATACTTAACTTTTGTTAGTCCCTTAGCAAACACTTATTTGAAAAAGAAGTGAAAAAGAAAGAAAAAGAAAAAAGAAAAAGAGGGGAATGTACATGTATAAAGGTTGAATATTAAACTTTCCTTCATTAAATTGAAATATGGAGCTCGATCAGATCTTTGGATTATTAATGTGTCAGAACCTTATTTAGACTTAAGCTTAAAACTCAACAGCCTCTAAGTTCCACCAATCTATGGACAAGACTCCTCAATAAACCAGATCAGAACAAGTCTACATACACAAACTCTAATGACTATGAATCTTTCCATGCAGTGTAAGTGATATGTAGCTCCTCACCTCAGAAGTAACAAAGAAACAGCCTCCCTCAACCTGGTAACTCTAATGCCTCGGTCTAGCAACTCTTTCCTCGAGAAGCGGGGTATTCCCTTCTAAGTTCATGTGCAACCGGCTCAAGAAGAGGGGGAAGAAGTATAGACTTTTGGAAGCTCAGCCAGTGTAGCTAAGTCTCCTGCTGCAAACTTCATGAGATGTAACATGGATACCATAAGCTTTTGCTTTATTTGACTATATACACTCCGGTGGGGTTATTAAATTTTCAATCCGACCCACCATTTTTTTGGAGTTCTTTTTGCATTTTGCATTTTTTTTCAAATGCCTGTATACAACATATCTACATGGTGCAGCATATATACAAGAAATTTTCCTCTTGAGCCAGTAGACTATCCCTCTTTTGAAGCTTTATTGCAACCCACGGCTTCTGTCTTTAGCCTTCATCATCACTAGACCAAGTTGAGACGCACTTCCTTCACTAGAAAAAGAAGAGAGGTTCCGCCTAGAAGTACTACCCTCATATACTACCCCAAGCCAAAGGAAATTGCCTCCTCACCACCTCATCCGTGGAGAGCCATGTGTAAAGTGCTGGTGCAAGTCAAGCCATTGTCTCTAAGAGTCATGCGTGTGTTGTTAAGTGTTCTACTTAGGCTCATCAAGATGACCTATGCTCATAGCCTAGTGGACTCAAAGAATTAAGTCCTTATGGACTTGAAAAGCCTTAACCCTAAGCCCTATAAGGTTCCTCTTAGAATTAGGTGGATTAAGATCTTAATCAAGCTCCATTTCTCAATTTAATTCCAGGCTAGTTTAAATGTCAACTATCATCTAGGAAAAACTATATACATATATACACAAAGATGCTATTTACACATATTTACAAATTGTGCAAAATTTTTGAAAAATGTTTTGAAATCATGAATGGATGGATGCATGAAGTGCAAGTTTTGCAAAAGTATTTCCAAGCATTTACACAGGATTTTTGCAAACTTTTGATTTTCAAAACATTTTGGAAAAATTTTGTACTATATACATAATTTTGATAAGAAAATATTTACACAAATTTTACACAAAAACTTTTTGAAAACATTTTTACAAAAATAATTTTGTACACTAGCTATGTATGTGCAATAAAAGAATGATTATTTACAAAAATTTTAATTTTTGTGATTTTTAGGGGCTTTTTAGCCATTTTATTTATTAACACACTTACACAAAGTACGAGTTATGGCTAAAGTATATATGAAGTATATACACCCCCATACTTAGCTCGAACGATGTCCTCAGAGTGATCAAGAGCGATGAAGAAGACATAACTCGTGCTTAGTAAAAGGGAAGTGAAAAGGAATGACTAAGTACAGAAATGAATGAATGAATAGAATGAGAAAAACTCGGTGGTTTCCCCCTATACTTGGGATTAACTAATCCTAAGTATAGCAAGCTGTACATGAAGGGAAATCTGAGTGAAGAATGAACAGAGTCTCCCCCCCCCCCATACTTAGGGTAAAATATCCCTAAGTATAGGCAGCAAAACAGGGACAGAAAGAATGAAAATCGACACATATATGCAAGGTGGAGGGGCATCACTCCCCCTATACTTAAGGTGAAGCACCTTAAGTATAGGCAACACAACAGAAGTGATGAAACAGAACGAATGAACAACCCGGTGTTTCCACCCCCCTATACTTAGGATGAGGAATATCCTAAGTATAGCAAAGATAATCCTAGGCGAGACCTGGGGTGAAAACAAGAACGGAAGACAGAAAGATCAAACTGAGACAAAACACGTATATACAAAAGAGTACAATGTTGAGGTGCCTCTCAACAAGTGCTAGATTTTACGCCCCTAGCTGGGCGCAAAGGCTAGGATAATGCAGTATCAAGGTTCAGGACGGCATCGGTAAGTCGAATGCCGTACTGTCGTCGCAATCTCGGTATGAGAATAGCGACAAACTCAACAATGTAAACAAAGACACCCAGGTATGCAATCAAGCGGTTGTCTGCTACCGGCCAGTGATAAGA
Organism: Ottelia alismoides; assembly: GCA_037367405.1. NCBI lineage: Eukaryota > Viridiplantae > Streptophyta > Magnoliopsida > Alismatales > Hydrocharitaceae > Ottelia > Ottelia alismoides. Next base: position 366,851 of record JAZKJV010009532.1, read on the forward strand.
AAGAAGTGATCGGGGTCCGGTAGCACAAAAGAAATCAGCGGCTCTGGGTCAGATTGACGTGAGAGTGTGGAGCCGAAGAAATCAAACGTGGAGAAGGATGGATCAGTAATAGAATCCTCCACGTCAATCAATGTCTCAAACAGATGTGGACAATCAAGATCAGGAGACTCTCTAAGCAGACAGATATCCGATGCATGAAATAGAAGCAGATCAAACAGATCATCGAATATCTCCAGAATGGGCTCATCCTCGCGAGGGTCGTCGAGGTGAGAAGACTCAGAATCAGAATGATCTAAAGACTCGGTTTCGTGTTCCGCCATACCGGAAACATTCTCAGTAGGTGAAACCGAGTACTCATCGAGTGCGTCATCCTCCCGCAGATAACCCTCGGGGAGAGATGCGAGATCAGGAGTGACCAGAAGAGGATCAGGATCTAGATGGGCATCTGCAGTGCTATCAAGTATCCACTCGGTGCACCAGGTTGCATCATCATCGGAAGTGTAGCTCTCGGCATTTTGGAAGCAAGAGAAGGTACTAGTGAACATCACGGAAGCTGGCAAAGTGTCTGTGGCTGATCCTCAGGAAGTGTATCTCTCTCAACAAAGTGGAGGACAAAAGGCTCGAAGACGGGACTCTCTGTGTCTGTACTCTCAAAGTGGTGTCCCTCCTCGAGCTGTGGCTGCTGGGCTGAGTCCTGGTAGCTGTCTACGTCCGAGAAGTATCTCTGCAGAAAGGAAGCTGACTCCTCCGGGACTGGAATATGAAGTGTCTGAATCAATGTCTGCAAAAGCGGGGGCTCCTCCGATTCCTGGAGTATCAGAAGATCTGATATCCAAGACTCGTCGACTGGAAACTCGGGGGCTGCCTCGAACTCCAGCTGTAAAAATAACGGGAACTCGAGAAGACTCTGTGTCCAAACCTCTGCTATCGCAGTCATCTCCTCTGTCAGTGGTGCTGTCTGCTCCAAGTCCTCGGGCTGGTGTGTAGAAGCTGACTCATCATATAAAGTAACACACCTCACTGGTATAGCATCGTCCACATGTGTTGTCCCGACTACGGCATCTCGTGAAGAAGATCTCTGTGAAAGTAAACTCGAGATGGTGTCCAGTAAGTGAATGTCTGAACTGCGGTGTGAACCGCCACATGTGGTAATCACCACTGCTATCTGCTCTGCGGTCATCCCCCGCATGGAGATTTCTATCAAGTCTGTCAGTGGAAGTCCGTGCTCAGGAAATCTCCTCAGGAGGTCAAGAAACCTCTGCCATGCCTCGTGCAATGGCTCCTGGGGGTCTACTGAGAAATCGGTGATCAAAGACCGTATGAAATCTTCTCTACGTGGAGGGAAGTATCTCCGTAGAAACTCTCGGCGTAGCTCTCCCCACGTCTCGAATGTCCTCCCCAATCGACGATGCCATCTCATGGCTTTGTCGTGAAGTGTGAATGGGAAGGTCCTCATCATCAGCTCCTCTGCAGTGACATCTAAATATCTCTGTGCTCTACAAAACTCCTCGAATGCGGACAGGTGAAGCTAAGGCTCCTCGTGCGCCTCTTCTGAAAATGTCGGCAGTCGCTGAATGTAATCCAAATTCAAGACGAATGGGTGTAAAGTAGAAGCTGACTCAGCTCCCTGTGCTATATGCTCCTCCATCATTCTAGAATAGGATATGTCTGCTGATCTCCACGGCTCTATCTGATCACCAACGGAGTGCGCTCTCAACTCAGCAACAGCATCGTCCGGGTCTCGCATCTGCTCTATCTGGTATCCTCGGACGTCTCGCACAGCATGCCCAGAGTAGTAAGATGAACATGAGGGAGGGAGCGGGAGGTTGGTCGGAGATCCGACCTCCCTAGAAGGTGGACTGGACTGATGGTCAGATAGCGAAGAACAAGCCGCAAGAGTCGGCTCTAAGTGAGCGGGATCCATCATCCAGGGGTAAAGGAGAAGAAGAGGGAGACTGAAGGGAGGGAGGGTGGGAAAGATCGAAGGGATCTGGCAATCAAACAAGGTGAACAAGCAAACCCCCAATTCACCTACGCACACAAAGCTGAAGACCGAAAGGGATCGGTCAATTATCTTGTCGATTTTATTTTAGGTGAGCATTTAGTCTATCAGAGTGATTACGTGAGGTAAATAGGTGTCCAGATATTTCTCAACCGACTGTCCTGTACTGAGAGCCAGTAATCAGTCAAGAAAGATCGGAGGCTCTATCCTAATGTGTGGGTCACTCTCTCGCTCATCCAAACCAAACAAGGTGGGGGTTACTCTCCCCGAGACAGATTTTCAATGAAGTGTCTTTTAGGTCAAGTATGATTAGCAGTCCCGATTTTATATTTTTGTTTTTTAGATATTTTTAATGCAAGCAAAAACGCCTAACAAATTTTTTCGGTTCTCCTGGTTATTAAGTCCAAAACAGGGGGAGAAGACGAAAAAGCCGATGCGCGATAAATCAATGATGCATGCAGAGATAGAAATGCGTACCTGACTCCAGCAGTCTACATGCAAGATGATCCGCGCAGAATTTAAAGACAGGAAATAAACTACCTAAATGGTGCAACGGTGAAAACCGAGTCCTAAATAGGCAATTTCTACTCGACAGAACCGTCTAGCTTAGCCACTCGCCCTCGATCCAAAGAGTCCGGTCTAGACCCACCCCTCCTCTTCTCGACAGGTCGAGTTCAGGAGTAGCGCTTGACAAGGCAGGCTCGCGGCGCGTAGGCTCTCAGGAAAGCGACTAAACTATTTTTATTAGTGAATTATTAGTGGGTGCAATTATTGTTCTATAGGAACAGGCAAGCAATTAAGTGTGGGGATCCTACTAATTACGGCACCGTCAAGCATAAAATCCTAAATCTAGGGACTCGAGAAAAACCGCTGAAAACCGTAAAAGGCAGCTAAAAAGCTAAAACCGCGAAAAATCTAAACTAGCCTAAGGGGTCCCCCGAGCACATCGGTGCTCGGCGAAACAGACCTCGGAAGTTCGAGTGTCTATCCGAATGTACCTGTATTATTACAACAGTTCAAATGTGCGGGAAATAAATCCTAAACTAGACTCCTCTCTCACTAAGCTCCTCTCTCGCTCTCTCCTGCGGCTCCGTGCAGAAGGGAGCCGCCTCCGAATCCTGCGGTTGCGCCGGCTCCTCGAAAGTCACCTCCGCGGTCCTCGGTCCCTCGCAAGAAAGAAAGCAAGTGTCACAAACCAAATTATTATAAAAATGTCAGAAAAAAAATATATATGCAGAAAGCTATACAAAAAGCCGCGAAAAGAAAAGCCGCGGAAAAATCTCAAAAATCGACTACTAAGCCGTGCTCCCTGGCAACGGTGCCATTTTGATGACCGACCAAGCGACTGAGGTAAAGGTGCTAAATGGTCGTCGCAACCTCAATCACTCGGACTCGATCAATCAAGAAAAATAGACCACCAATATAAGATAAAATCACTCAAAACAAGCTAGCGGTCTTGCTATTTTATTAACCTGGTATAGCGACCAGGGTCGAACACAAGGAGCACGGATTGGCCTTACGGCCTACGAAGTAGTCAATCAGAAGAAAAGAGAAGGTATTTTTGGTGGTTTTTAAGGGTTTTTATATTTTCTTTTGATTTTTAAGAATTAAGAAATACTAAAAACAAGAAACCAACACACTTTAACAATTTATTTAATGCACTAAAAATCAACCAAAAATTCTGAAAAAATTTTTATGTGTTTTATAATTTTTAATATTTTTGATGAATTTTTGGGATTTTTCTGATATTTATTTAATTCTCTAAAAATCAAACAGTGACTGAAACTGTAGGTACTGTCCAGCCAAGCTAAAAGGACCTAGATAAAATATCTAGAAGCCCCAAATTAGCTGGGAGATAATTTTCCTGTAAAGAGAATAAAACAAGGAAAATTTAGGCACCTAGATTATTATTTTTGGATTATTTATTTATTTATTAGCATTTTTATAATATTTTGAGTGTTTTTCAATTTTTAGGTGTTTTAAGCAATGAAAAATAGCCAAAATTGGCTAGAAAATCAAGCAAGCAAAGACTAACAGTAACTAATTTTTTTGTGGTTTTTAGAGGAGTTCTAATATTTTTTTATGATTTTTAAAGTTAGACAGTAACGAAAATAGATGTTTTTGAATTTTTGAAAATATCACATCAAAACAAAATTGTTCCCAAAAATTCCAAAAAAATTTACACTATGGCAGGAGCCATGTGTCCAATTTTCATTGGATTTCGAGTAGTTTTGCTATTTTATTCAAAAATAAAGAGGGGGCACTGTGTATAGGGACCTATGTGCAAATACCCGAAGTTCTGGGGGGTCTGGTGCAAATAACCTAGGTAAACACGTGCGTCGCACGCGCCTGAGGCACTCAGGGACCTAATTGTAAGGAAAATAAGTTCCGAGGGCTATTTGGTAACAGGTACCAAAAGCCCAGGGGCTTATCTGCAAATAACCCAAATATTAGCGCACAATGCACAATTACTTCTACGCACAGGGGTATAATGCAATATTCCAAAAAACTTTCATTCAACTCATAACATCCAGAACTACAAGGGCATATAATGCAAATAACCCAAAAAGTCACGTGTCGATGCACGCGTCAGATCACGCACAGGGGTATATCAACAAATAAAACCAAGCGCAAGGGTCTCTATGCAAATATCCCAAAAACCAAACAACTATACTATGTAATTACCGAACTAAATACGAAACAAAATAACAGAGGGGGGCTAAGGGTAATTTACCCTTTATTAATGGAGCGGCTGGATGGATGCCGCGTGGAGCATCTGACGGTGGCGAACGACGGGCGCTCCACAGCTGAGCTCCTCGGGCGAATCCGACGGCGGGGGTTTCGCCACGTGGGGATCGAACGGTGTAGGGCGCAGGTGGCTAACCCTCGTGCATCGGACGACTGGGATCAATCCTCCACGGATCTGACGGTGGCTGCTGCTCCTGGAATGGATGGCCCGGATGGAAACTGGAGCGGGAGGATGATCGGACGGTCGGGGAGGATCGAGGAAGAACAGTTGGCTGGCGAGTTTCGCCGGCCCAAGGCGCACGCTCCCGACCTCCCCTGCTGCTCGTGAAGATCGGAGAAGCTCCGCGATGTCGTTCCGCAGCGGCTGGTAGTCTCCCAATGACCCAGCCGAGCTCTGGAGAGCTCCGACGAGGTCGGCGTAGATGAAGCTCCTGGACCTGATGGTCCAAGCCCTCAGATGGGCTTAAATGTACCTGCAAAAACCAACCAGGGAGACTCGCGGGTA
>JAZKJV010009533.1:0-218186 GCA_037367405.1 Ottelia alismoides
TTCCAACCGGCGGGCTTGAGCTTCGCATGGGTGGCTGCGGGGTCGCGGGGGAGGAGGGATTCAACGGCGGGCGGCAAGGGGGGGCTTCAACCGGCAGGCTTCGTAGGGGAGGAGATGGCACCTATAGTAAATTTGATAACTAAGATGGGTATTATGTAAAAAAGATAACATAATTCGGTTAGTTTTATTGGCTACATGGATGGTGGTTAACCACAGGGTCTGTAGGGTAAAGGTTAACAAATTTACGAGGGTGAGGGAGGAATTACGATGTTTCAAAGGTCGTAGAGGTAATTGACAAAGATTATAGAGTCTGTCGAGTAAAAATTATTAAATTTTATGTAAAGATGGCATCACATATGAAAACTTCGAAGTATATCATATTTACATGTGTTATCTAGATTGCACACACATATACACATAAGATAAAATGAGGCTACCTTTAAGGGAAAGCCAAGTTAGCTCCCCTATCTCATTTTCTTAACAGTTTGTGTTATTTTTTTAAAAGACACAAAGGGATTAACTTATATTAGTAAAATGAATGTGCCATTCATACACTTCTAAACATTCTGTATGAAGGGACCGATTTCAGGAATTCTGCTACCGCTAAAATTTGTAAGCTTGATAGATGATTTACAGACCGCGAAATGAGTTGGAATTTTTAATGAGAATATATTGATATTAAACGATGTAAAATCTTTCCGATGTTTTAAAAAAACAACAGAAGAAATTAAAAAAATAATAATGAGATCGTACCCCAATTCTCTGAGCCCAAACTCAGGTTATGAGCAGGCTGGACTATTTTGGCAACACTTATGATTTATGTCATTATATTTTACACCTGTACCTTATAATCTTATATAATTCAAAACAGTGCCTTCTTATTATTAAACGGGGGCCTGTATATATGATTACAAGTGAAATGTAATTGCAAGCAAGTTAAGAGAATGAGCGTCACTTGAAAAGCTTGAAGGGCCCAATTGTAAAACTTCTACAAATATAAATATACGGAATCTGGACGGGACCTATGAAATTGGACCTAAGCTCCGGACGTCAAGACTACAAGTCAAACCTGGATTTCAGAAGAGGTTTAGAAATCAGGACCACAATCAGATCGTTACCTTGGTCGTCGATTAAAAAAATCCAATATAATTTCGAGATTTCAAGTGGGTATATTTTATGGGAAAAATGGGGCTGCCCTTCGGGAAGCTAACTTGGTTTCTCCTTCCCATTTTTCCTATTTTTTATTTTTTTGAAATTGCTTCTTTGGATTTTCATCAATATATACCTATATTATGTCATTCTTTCATAAGAAACAGAGATTCTTACAGCCTCCATCCAGACGGGGTCGACTTTGACAATTATGTTATTGTTAAAAAATAACTGTCTGGATAGAGACCGTAGGAGTCTCCGTTTTGCATGAAATTTGAATGAAATAATATAGGGATATAGTGATGAAATTCCACATAAGTTTTTTTTTAAATAAAGAGCGGGAAAAATGAGACGGGGAGAGCCAAGTTAGTCCCCTTAGAGGGCAGCCCCCTTAAACCCATATTTTATATCCAGTATGTTGTAACACTACCAATCTTGTGGTTTGGATTAGTCTATATATTAATTTTAGGGTTGCAACCCAATAATTTGGGTTATACAACAATTTATGTATCACGGACCTCAAATTGTTGATGATATTTTTAAGGGTTTTTTTAAAGGTAAGTAAGTGTATTAATGTGGTGAAATGTTTACAGTAAGAGTGAAGAAGATATCCCCCTTAGAAAAACTCAAAAGACGTGAGAGGGAGTTCTTAAAAAGACAAAACTTGACAAAATACAAACCCCCAGGAGCGGGCTATCAGCATAAACTCAGTTGCAAATGATATTGAGGTCGTCCAAAATCCGATTCGCAGTTACCCTAGCAGACATATTTGAGCTCCTAGTCCAGCGGAGGTTGTGCTCCCGCCAAATCCACTATGTAGAAGTCGCAAGAGCAGTCTTAAGCCTTAAAGCAAGATCTGCATCTTGGCTATCATCAACTTAACCCAGTCTAGGGCCTCACAGGTAGTTGAACCAGTTCCAAAGTGGGGCAACCACAAAGCAAAAGAGATGAGCTCACAGATTTTCCTGAAGTATGAACACTCCCAGAACAGTTGGTCTCTACATTTACTAGGGTGGTCACACAGCAAAAAATTTCCATTCACGCATAATCTCAGCTTAAGTAGCCTATCTCGAGTGGGAAGTCTGTTACGTACCACTCTAAACAAGCAACACCCTGTGTTTGGGGACCGCCTTGGATCCCCAAACTTCCTTCCAATAAATAAAGTTGGCCCTCTTGATCGAACGAGATTGAAGCACGAACGAAAGGAGAAGCTAGCATGAGAAAGAGTCCATTTGTAGGGGCAGAGCTGCTCTAGAGCTAGTGCAATGATATCTATGTTTCTTAATAAGACCTTTCAGAGTAATGATGCACTCGACGAGATAGGAATATCCCAAAAAAGACTCTTCCCGAAGATATTTGGAGCAAAGATAGTTAGCCCAAATTAAGCTATCAACCGAGAGAAACCTCCAAACCTAAACCACTTTAGAGGCTTTAGACAGGTCCCCAAGGGACATGATTCCAAGAACATCTTCCTCTTTAGGAAGGCAGACATCCTTCCTGTTGGGCATGAACCACAAACACAAGGAGGTGTATACCCTAATTTCTGTCCTGCAACAAAGATGGCACAACAATATTGTTCTCCACACATGAACTAAATGGCAACAATGACAACAAATCACACAAGCAACCACACAAGATAAAGATTTTTACGTGGAAACCTTTACTCGATGAGAGCAAGGTAAAAACCACGGGACAAGACCAACAATAATTCTATTAGGTCAAATGGAGTTAATGTTCTTTTGGCTTTGTTGCCCAACAAAATCGACATACAAGCCACAAGCACAATGATAGTTCTTCTACTAATAGCTAATTATCCCTAGGTATCTAATACCAAATGTGCTCTAAATCAAGAAGAATAGGTGGCTTCCCATGTAGGGCTCCCGGATGGAGACCCAAATATGATGGCCCGGTTTCCTTGAGGTCGTCCGCAACAACTTCCCGTTGTTCCTCTCGAACTCACCCAAACATTGCTCCCAAGCCCAACTCCGCATCCTTAGCCGCTGCTCCTATAGAATCCGCAGCCCTTGCAACACCTCGACCAACTAGAGAAGAAGAGCAAGACCATCGTATGCTCTCTTTCTCTCTCTCTCTCTCACTCTCGATCTCTCTCTCTCTCTCATGGAGGAAGAGGGTGGGTCAAAAAATCCTTTTGCTGCTCTCTGTCTCTTGCTGGAACATGGGCTGGAGGAACGAAAATGGGGCTCTCTAGAATTGGGGCACCCAATTTCTTAGCAAATAGCAAAGGTGGCTCTACAAAAGGAGCAAATGGCTGTGGCTCCAAGTTGGGGCTGGACTGTAATAAATCCAACACTTCCATGCTAAGTCGTGTCTTTTGTAGTCTCACAGGAAGTCCGCGCAAAGAGAGGAGATCTTTGAGATGACAATAGAGGAAAGAATATAGCAATCAGTCCAAAAAAGCAGGATCCCATCCGTGACAGAGTTAATGAGTTCAATTCGACATGTCATAGAAAGAATCCATGCCTTCCTGCCACAAAGATGAGTGCGGACTTTGTCCACAAGTACCTTCCCCACCGACAAGCATCCAAATTTTTGTGAGAGTGGGATACCTAGGTAGGTAGTAGGTCAAGCTTCACCAAGAAGACCCGATGCAAGATTCCAAATAAACCGTGTCCTGTCATTCTTGGAACAGATTAATCTGCTCTTTAGCCCATTCATCCAGAGCCCAGACATAGCCCCAAAAACATCCATTGTAGAGCCAATAGATGTGAGGGTCCTCGTGTTATACTTAGTGAAACAGAGAAGGTCATTAGCATAGATCAAGTGCGTAGGAGCCCGATTGCGCCCTCTTCCCATGAGAGTAATTGTTCCATCTGCCACAACCTGATCAACCAAGCAGGTTAGAGTCTCCATGACCACCGTGAAAAGAAGAGGACTTAGGAGGTCTCTCTGCCGGAGTCCCTTAGTTCCTTTAAAGAGACTGTAAGGTGTGCCATTAACCAAAACAGAGAATGAAACAATATCATTACAATTTTGCATCCACGCCAATCAGGCTGTACCAAAACCCATCGCTGACAACCTTCCCAGAAGGAAAAGGTGGTTATCGTATCGAAAGCTTTTGCAAGATCCTCCTTCACACTGGCATGAGGCTATCCTCTTCGCCTCTCAAATCCCAAGGCCATCTCCTGCGCCGGGCATACACTGTCACCAATACGTCTTCCTTTAACAAAAGCCAAATGGTCAGGGGAGATGAGGTGAGGGAGGACCACCGAGAGTCTGTTCGAGAGTAATTTCGCAAATATCTTGTAGATGATGTTACAACAGGAGATGGGTCTAAAGTCCCCCAAGCTAGATTGGCAGGACACCTTTGGAATAAGCGTCAAGAAAGTATGATTGACTTGCCTCAACATAGCCCCACCCGAGTGAAGAAAGGACATGGCAGAGATGACTTCCTTTCTAACTAAAGTCCAATGAAATTTGAAGAACTTAGCGTTGAAACCATCGGGTTCGAGGGATTGAGATGAAACCATCAGGTCTGAGGGGTTTAGATTTTTATGGGTTTTTGCCCCCTTCGAGATAATGCAATCACAATTTCATCCCTACCTTTTTTTGTAATAAGATTTGTGTCTCATTATTCTTAAATAAAATTAACAGTACTTACCAACCGTTAATGTAATATGAGGCCATAAGTTCAATAACGGAAGGGAAGTACGGTGAGTTCTCTAAGAATACATGGGTATACGTATTATTGCAAAAAAGACGTGGGTGTAAATGTAATTACATAATCTTGAAGTGGTATAAGTATAAATAATCATCTTTTAAAGCTATTAACAAGAAGGTTTTGACGCCGGGAGAAGATCCTCTGCTGTAGAGGGTGTTGCAGCAGAGGTGTTGTAAACTCCAATATTTTTTTATGATTTAGATACTAAAATTCAATCTTATAGATTGAATCTTAGGTTAATGCTTTATATATCCTCCAAATTTTGCTTAAATCCAACATTATTTGCTGTTTTATCTTAATGGTCAAACAATCGGTCAAGATCTAAGCAACTTGAACTCCATTTCAAAAAGATCCAAATCTTAAACTATTAAGATAAAATAGCAAAGAATGTCGTATTTAAGCGAAATTTGGAGGATATATAGAGCATTAACATAAGATTCAATCTATAAGGTTGGATTTTAGAATCTAAATCACAAAAAAATATTATTGGGATTTAGAACACCTCTGCTGCAATACCCTCTACAACAGAGGATCCTCTTCCTTTGACGCCATACTACTCAACCACCACGCTTGGAGCATTACATAAGATCAATTTCAAAAAAAGAGAAAGAAAGAAAAGGCCTCGGGACCTGGAATTCTCTTTTACACGAGCATTTCATGCACGTGTGGTAATCATTTGCTTTTGTCGATAACCGTTCGGATTTAAGCTCGGGACGTTAAAATGATATCGGAGTAAGATTCCATCCGATACTGAAACGAGTTATTCGAGAACAAAGGCGAGTATGAGTATGTGCTAACATGTCGCTTCCCGTAGTGACAGTTGAAGTATTACATGACAAAAGTGAGGAAGGGGGAGCATGCTTGCTAGGGAGGTGAACCCACTAAGCCTCCCTAGAAAGCTTTGACGACTACATGAAGGCTCCGGTGAAAAATGTACCTCGAAGGCTTCGAAATCGAGGTATCATTAGCCAAAGACGACCCTAACTAATTCAGTGGCCTGCTTGACGAACGTCAGCGACAAAGACATCGTAAATTGTTCTGTGGCCATCGCTATCAGTCCTCTAGGTCTGTGGTCACGAGTCCATGCATGCATTTGGGATCCATCAGTTGGACAAAAGAAGGGGTGGCAACTATGGCTAATCCCTAATCTTCTGCCAGGGCCGGCCCTGGGGGTTGTTTGGAAGTGCAACCGCCCAGGGCCCATGAGCTTTAAGGGGCCCATTTTCTTGCATGTTGAAAAACCTAAAAAATAGGCCCTTTAGATCTTCATCTACCTTAATATTTCTATTGTCATATTCTCAATTATGGAAAAGATGTTTGCTCTTTCCATGAAATCCTCTACTCAACGGCTACATTTTACCTTTTTAAGCAATTCTTAATTTTATTCATCACCACCTCTCTCTTTCTCAATATCTTTGTTGTTATGTTCTCTCGATCTTTCTCTCCCGAAAAATTCAAATGAGAACAACACTGGTAATTCTTTTGTTGTTATTTTGTTATCATATTTTTTAAATCTTCTATTCTTTACTTGTTTCACAATTCGGAATTCTTTTAAGCTTCTAGGTCTGTGGCTTTGTTTAGGGATTTATTGTTAACCAATAGCGGGACACGCGTGCATTGTACATCGAGGGATAAATTTCATAGCATCGTACGGATTGTTAATTGAGATTCAATGTGGCTAATTGCATGCGAATTAGTATAATTGTGTTATTATCAACAATGGATGGAAGATGTGTGATTTTCTTTTTAATATGTCTCTTATATTTTTCTGGATGCTGCTAAAGTTGAAATAGATTGTAATAAGTTTAGCTAATATATAACATATATTGCATTGGGAAACGAACAGATTTGGCTCTTGCTTTCATCGTGAAATACTTATAGATACAAGATAACGAGGCATATGCTATATTGAACTATGTATATCCTCTCTGTATTCATAAAATAAGAGCGAGTTCAAATACCCACATAGTTGTTGTATTTCCTTGTAGTATAATGACTTTATGCCATTATTTTCTTTCTTCCAAAGAGATAATGAAAACAATAATAGGTACTGTTGTGAGTGTTGCAATTGTACATTGAAGATTAATTGATGGGAGGAATTTGTTTGGATAGTAAATCATTCGCTTAAGAATGATTTTGTCTAGTAAGGTATTTATCCGGCAGTAATAGCGTGAATCTCATGGTAATATCAAGGTCGTCAATGAGGGTAGTTTACGAGTGCAATGGTCCAGGGCTCCATCAACTTGAGTGGTCGATTTTTACATGTATTCAGCCTTTAATTAAGAAAAAAAATATTGTATATCCTAATGAGCTCATGTAAATCATTTTTTTAGTAATACAACTCACCGAAAAATGAGCAATCGAATTTTTCGATGAAACAATTTGTTAAAAAATGAGCTCTTATGGAATCGACTTTTTGGTGAAACTACTCATAAAAAAATGAGTCCTTATAGAATCGAAATTTCAGTAAATAACTCAATGCTAAAGTCATGGAATTATATAAGGGCGAATTGTTCATCGAAATTTATAAGGGCCCATTTTTTTCTTTTGCCCAGAGCTTACGAAATGTCAGGGACGACACTATCTTCCCATATTTTAACATGAAATCTATGGGTGGCAGTGGCACGAGAAGAGAAGAGTCCAAAAGGATCATCACATGCCCCAAAGCCTAACCGCCACCTTCGCAGATAAAAATTTGGTTTATCCAAATCACGAACAATGTTGTCCATCATCGTTTAAATAAACAATATATATTTTCTTTGTTAACGAATATATTTGCTGTGTTGCTTTTGCGTCCCTTCCATGTTGAGATCCATCGGTGACTCCTTTTGCTGCAGGAAGGGACAAATGGTGCTTTTGTAGCTTTGGTGAGCTGGAGGTGCTTGTGCCTCTCGTTTCAGTATGGTAATTCCTTGATGACGTCTTCACCTCGGTCGTAGTGGCAACTCTCTCTCTCTCTCTCTCTCTCTCGTTTGTGGCTCTTGCTCACCAGAGATCAAGAATGCGAAGTAATACGGAATGGGATCCATTGCTTGAGCGGCTGCTGCTGTAACGCATGGTATTCGTTTGATAAGGATCGGCATAGGAAGTTGAAGATGGTTGGTACGCATCTCGGGGCCGTCCCATCTCCAATCTCCATCCAACGGATCTCCTGTATTACATCACGAGTTGTTACAACATATGATCCTCTCCGGTAAGGTTCGTCGTTATTTTTGCTTGTTCAATTCCAGACGGTATTCACTTGTGCACTTCTTAACTTCTGCAATTTTAGTTATGTTGACCCTCTCTTTTTTGGAATATAACTTGTACCATTACTTTCTTAGACTAATTTTCTATAAGCAACTACAAATAATTTATTACAATATTATATTCATATATAATGATAGAAAATGTGACAATCTTTTGTAGGGTTTTACTCGAAATAGACAATCATGTTATTCTATTTAAAGATTTTGACATTTTAAATGATTATTTCATTGCTATTTAAATACATATTTACATGTATGTATTCAGTTTCATCGGTTCAAAAAAATCGGTTCGACCGGTCGAACCAATAAATTAAGCTCGATCTGGTTTTTTTCGACTAGATAGGAATGATGATGTCATGCTGACAACATCACCGATCCGATCCGGTTGGACCAAAATCGAAGACTGACCGGTTCAATGTCTGGTCTGATTTTTAAAAACTTACCCTGAATAAATCCCAATTACTTAATTAGGACTCTTTAGAATGGAATAAACATGGCATAATTAGGGTATATCGCAAAGTCGATCTCAGTTCACCCTCGAGCTCTCAAGCTCAACAGTGGTGGTTTATGTGCTCATGTTTAGGCTTGTCAAGCTCAAGCTGGCTCACGAGACGCTGAACAAACAAGCTTGAATATAACTCTCTTAAGTCAATTTGGGGCTACGGTGGTACCTGAGTTTTTGGGATCTTCGCATTACCCTTTAATCATCCCCAATCAATCTCGAATTTGTTCAAATTGAGCCTTCTGTATATATTTTTTTAATTTTTGGAATATACTGATTACTTAAAAAAATAACAATAGCAGAGGTTATATATGCTAATTACACAATGACAAAAGTAATTTATATTAATTTATTATTGTGATATATAATAGATTTCCTTGAGTGTAATATATTAATAAAATGCAAGTTATTCATTTTGATTCATTATTGCAAAGTTTGAATCCTAAACTTGATATTTCTGTTGCAGTCCCTCAAATTTTGTCATGTGCAAACATAGCCTTCCATCAAAGATTCCAACGTGGTCCATTATTTGTCATTGTTCGATGACCATGGACATAGTCTCTTGTTTCTATCTGTTTCGTGTACCCTATAAACTTTAATGGGCAATATTTACAAACCCTAACTTAGGTTTTAACTTTATGTTGTAAACGTTAAGCCAGTAATACTGGAAAGAATCCGATCTTCTGCTGTAGGGGTCTGCTGCAACAAACTCTGCAGTAGGGATGTGGATCGCTCGATCTTGATCGAGCGATTCCCACGAATTTGCATCATAGGGACCCATAAAAAGTGTGAATTCGTAGAAACCGTTCCATCAAGATCGAGCGGCCCACTAATCTTTCTGTGAACGGAGATATTAATCCCAACCATGGTTTTTCACCTGAGATTTACGAAATTAACCTCCTTTCATCCTTTCAACAAAATTTAACTACGAAGACAAGTGATTTTGATGTTTTTTTGACATATTTCATGATTTTGAATTAGCAAAAATAAATATTACTCGTCGCAGAGTTATTTTTTTATATATGTAATTCACAACAAATTTAAAATTCCTTGATGAAGGTCTATAAGAATATTATTCAGTTGACTTTTTTTTTGTTAATGTTCGCGTTAGTCATTGTTAATTTAGCAACAATTATAACGCAGATGCCAAGGATAAATGACTTGTAAACTATTTACCAATATCACGTGTTTCCATACCTAAGACATGTTGTCGGCTAAAGCAGGTTGGCTAAAGTGGAGGGGAACATCTATTGTTCTATTGCTAACTTTGGCCACGATTACATCGTACCTTACAAAGGAATCATCAGGAAGCGATTTTAAATCTATATCCGTGAAAGTAGACATCTCATTTTATATATCACCAACGCGGATACAAACAAATGGATACAAATATAGGTGTTAGTATATTCTTATCTATTTTTAATCCGAATACTGATGCAGATATAAATATCGAGGGATATAAAATTATGTTACCATATTCTTAAAAAAATAATACGGAAATAAAACGGATATTGATCGTGTACCAATGAAACATATACAACAAGAATATACGAATACATATTTACAAAATAATATCCTTATCCCCATCCATTTTAAAATGAATACGATATCAAAATCTATACGAAATGGATATGGTGTCCGATCAAGTATGGATACATCTCTAGTCACGAGTTCATTGCATAAGTGAATCCGGTTTCATTTAACTAACTCTTCTCATCTTCTTGCAATTTTTTTTTAAAAAGGTTCTTTGGTTTTTATTAATATATGTGATAAATTATGTAAAAATCCTAAAGTTTGAGATCGATATTGGAAAAATGTTGTTGACGAAAAATCGTTTCATTGATCTGACTGATCATTCTATTGAGGAATATGGAAAACAAACTCCGAGATTTCCTTCCCTTTCTCGAGTTTTCTTTCTTTATTCATGAAATACCCTATTAGGCTATTTATCCTTTCATATTCGACTATTATTCTCCATTTTAAATAATTATCATTTATCCCTCATTTTCTAAGAATTATAAAAAGAAAAAAAGGAATTAAGAATAACTTATTTTATCCAATCTAAACAAAATAATATCAAAGAATCAATAATTAGGAATAAACATCACTGTTCGATCTTTATGCTTTTGCATGCTTTATTTATCCAAGATAAATGGCCTTTTATCACAGACAACATATCACATAATTTGTGAATACATCGTGATTACATCATTCATTATATCTCTGATTACATCCGTGAGATGTTTGAAACGAGCAAAGTTTCTATAAACAATGACTCGTGGACTACTTCTTCAAGAGATGGCCGAGAAAGTGAAACTGTAATATACTCCTTTCTCCATGAAGTTGGCATGAAATCCTGAGTTGGGTGAGTGTCGTCGCATCGTCCGAAACTGACTTGAAGGCGGACAAGGGCTGCCGAGTGATGCAGGAAGAGGTTTCTATGAGAAGTGCTTCCCTACTTCCATAGTGCTAGGTCTCGAAGCAAGATTCTCTGTGGATGAGATCAGGGTCTCTCTCTTCTGAACTCTGGCACTAGATCCCGAATCGACAAGTCTCGTATCTCGTCCTCATATCTTTGATCGTTGAGATCAATGAGATCCGACAACCGAATGCGCATCCGTGTCGGCCCTGGAATCTCTACCTAGGACAATAATCCTGGCTGTGGCTCTGGAACTTTTAACGAGTGTATATGTTGAATAGTATTGTTGTTCATATATTCCAATGATGGTGTCCATATATTCCATTATTGGACAATGATGTCGATGGTAACTTTAGAGTCATAAAATTATAAAATTTTATGCATCAAAATCATGAAATTATCTATCGATGTAGATACAAATATATATTTTTTTGTTTTTCTGTGGACTCACTCCATGAGGAGACCTATAGAAGGATCCGTGACTCCTCATCGCAGGAAGGACAAATGCTTCTTTTGTTTGCAACTTTGGTTAATCCGATTTCTCTGTGGCTCTCGTTTTATTTTCTCGGTGGTTGTGCCACTTCACAAATATATCTTATTTGATGTTCTAATTGGGATTAAACTGATAGGATACGAATCGGATATGTGCTTATTTCCATATCTATATTTGCTTTACCTCTATTGAATGTGAATACAGATATGATTCGAATATGCATTAAGGAAACTATATTCTTAAAAATACGGATACGAATCCGAATCATATATTTATCGAATCCCAATATGAATCGAATAAAGAGCGGATCCGAATACGGATCCAATAAAGAGATAATCCAAATATGAATCGAATAAAGAGCGAAATCGAGATATGGATCCAATAAACATGGAATCTGAATATGGACCAAATAAAGACCACGTACGAATACGAACTAAATTTTTATCAGAATTCATGATGGTACTAAAAAATGTCAATGAAATATAAATAAGTTGCATTATGATAAAAGTGAGCGTTGAGGTGACCTACATTCTAGACGGAAAGCAGAAAGGAAGATATGGTTTCGTAACTTTTGTTCATATCAATCCTCAAACAAAGAAAAGTTTATTAATATCATTAATATATTATATTACAGAATGTAAATACTAATGTAATAACACAAGGTTGTGTTTTATATTAAATTAACTAATATATAAAATAACATTAAATGTTATATTCGGACGGATCCGGATCCAGATATTCAGCCATTACCATATCCGTATTCGGAAATTTTTTACAATCCATATCCGATAATTTTTGAATACGATGAGCGGATATTCAATATATCCATATTCGTTTTTCATCTCTCACGATGAGAGATAAGAAACAATAAGGTTTGTAACTTTAAATCGAGAATGGGAAAAGTGTGGGCTATATAGGGATGAAAACAGTCGGATACAAATATGAATATAGGTGTTACCATGTCCTCATCTTTTTTAATATTCAGATACGAATACGAATACGAATATCACATGAATGTATAAAATGTAAAGTCATATCCTCAAAATACGAATACGGATAAAAAATGAATATTGGTAATTCGGATACAGATATTTGACAAACGAATACGAATTAATATATGAATGCTATACATATCCAAATTTACTCAAAAGCTATAAACATTTTAGGTTCGTAATTGTATAAAAAATATATTAAATATTTTAATAACGAATACGTACATAAAAATAACTAAATAATAAAAGAAAATGTAAAAATATAACTAAATAATAAAAGAAAGCTTACCAAACTTACTTATTTTGTATACCATATTCGGATCCGGATATCTGAATACAATATTTAATATTATTTTATATATTAATTAGTATAATATAAGTCGCAGCCCTGTGCTATTATATTAGTATTATACATTATATAATATAATATATTAATGATATTAATAAATTTCTGTTTCTTTGGGTATGAGCATGAACAAAACTTATGAAATCATATCACATTTTTACTTCTGATCAAGAATGCATGTCACCTCAACATTCCCTTTTGTCATGATACAATTTATTTATATTTTATTTCATTTTCAAAATCATTATGAAATTTGATAAAAATTTAATTCGTATTCATATGCGATCTTTATTTGATCCGTATTTTGATTGCATGATTATTGGATCCATATTTGGATTTCACTTTTTATTCGATTTATATTTGGATTAGCTCTTTATTTGATATGTATTCAGGTCCGATCTTTATTCGATTTGTATTCGGATTCGATAAATATTTGATTTGGATTTATATCCATATTTTTAAGGATATTGTTTCTATAATGCATATTCGAATCATATCCGTATCCGTATTTGTTAGAGATGAAGCTAATACGGATATGGAAATAAGCATATCCGATCCATATCCGATCCATTTTCATCCCTACTTCCACTTCATTATTGAAAAGATGCATCCAATACTTTTTTGAAGTAATTTACAAAAAAAAAGCGACCTAACACATCAAAATCTATGTTATGAACCTCATTCTTTAAATGTAACAGAAGCGAAGTTCAATCTTCTTTTTTTCCCGAGCACATTGCTTCCTTGAACTTCAGCGATCCTTATATGCCAACATTAAATTCTAGACTTGAATGACTATTAGCTAAGGATGAAAACGAATGTGAAAACATTCGTATCCAATCCGTTATCACATTCGTTATCTATCTATCTATCTATATATATATATATATTCGCATTCGTATATTTGTTTTCGTACATAAGTATAGTAATATATTATTTATAACTATGCGTAACAATATTTTATGGTTGCATTCACCATTGTTGATATAATTGTTATGAAATTACCATATCTAGTATACATATTTTATGTGTTGATCATCCTAAACATGTATATTTTAGTTAATCTATTAAAAATTTCCGTTATTATTCGTATCTGATTCATATTCGTTTTACATTCGTAGTTATTTTAAGGATATGATAACCCATTTTTTACATCCGTCAATATTCGTATCCGCATTCGTATTCATATTTTAAAACGGATAAAAATATGATTATACATATATTCGTATCCGTATCCAACCGTTTTCACCTAGTAGCATCACTATTACATTTGAAAAATGAGGCATTTTAATTTCAAAACGAAGCATAGTTGGACTTTTTAAAATTTAAACTCATTTTTTTAAAAAAAAAGTTTGTAGATGATCTATCCCAAAAATATTGTGATTTTATACCATGACTGCTAATATTTTTTCAAATTATTATATAACCCATATAATCTTTGTAATGCAAATTAGACTACGACAATGATTAAAATAACCTCCGATCAGAAGGTTAATCAGATGGGCATCCCTTTCATGAATAGGACTTATTTGGATGGTTAGGAGGGTTTGGAATAGGGATGCATACGGTCAGATACGGATACGGATATAGGTAGTACCCTATCCGTATTCGTTTTTTAATGCGAATACGAATGCGGATACGGATATTGACGGATATTAAAACTATCTTACCATATCCTTAAAAAATGGATACAGATGTAAAACGGATATGGATCGTACACGAGTAATGATAGAAATACTCTATAGAATCAACTTAAATATATAAGAATCAGGTGGAAAAAAACATGATATTAGTTTACTTAATGTGTTTGTATCATAAAAATTATATAAATATGTTAAAAGGAGGTAGAGAATTATGTTATATATGGTTAAAAATAAATATATGACTATATTTATATAAGGAAACGGATATACAGATACGGATACAGATGTTTGCGGATATCAAAACGATATCCATATCTGCATCAATTTTAAAACGGATATTGATACAGGTGTCAAAATCTGTATAAAACAGATACGGTGACGAATCGGATACGGATATATCCATAACCATTTGCATCCCTAATTTGGAATGGTAGATTTTTGTTATAGTGATTATTTTTATTGTTTTATAGGACAACCCACGTTTTTTCTAGAAAAGGATAAATGACGAGATTTGAATGTTGTCCTCAGACGAAAAACACATATTCAACCACAAGATCATTTAAGTAATGTAGAAGACAAGACATGCTAGTTGGTTGGAAGAAAAAAAACTTAGGATGTGTTTGGTACGTGAGTTAGGATGGGTTAAACGGGTAGAGGTAACCCATTTTTTTATTGGGATTTTATCACTTGTGCCCCTCCGAGATGTTGCAATATCAGTTATGCCCCTATCTTTTTGGTAATATCAATTGTGCCCCTCAAAACTTGCTCCGTCATCAGTTGTGCCCTTCCGTCAGATTGACCGTCTATGAGTTGACTTAACCATGGTTTTTTCAAACCTTGGTGCAGTTAAGAGGGGTATTATTGTCCAGTCCTCTTCTTCATCTTCTTCCTCCATTTGTTCTTCTTTCTTTTTCTTCATAATTTTTCTCTCTTAGTGACACCTTCATACATCCATGGAATCTCTAAAATTTTTGCATTTTCACGGATATATCATTCATTACGGATCAAACGGCAAATTTCATTGAATTTTTTGTTGATTTTTTATGAATCAAATTGTCAAAAAATTATCAAAATTTAACAAAAAAACCTAACTCCAGTTCCATCCACAGCACAGGCGGAGGAGGAGGGCGGAAGGGGGCCAAGGGGGAGGCATAGGCGGCGGGGGCGGCGGAGCGACCTGGGGGCAAGGGCGGCGGGGCGACCTGGAGGCGGGGCGGCGGGGCGTTCTGCTTCAGTTTCGTTTCAGGCCTGCGTATTCAGCTTCAGCTCTTCAAGTTGATCTCTGATCATGCCAAAGCAGTGATGCTTTTTTTGTGTCCAAATGCCCAAATCTACAGATATTCGTGCGGTTACGGCGTTGCTACAAGTGATCAGATCTGCTCCTGACATTATGGCTTCGATCAAATCGATCTAGTCTCTCATTGCATGTAACGATGGGACTCCAGGTTTTTCTACGATGGAATCGAAAGGCTCGAGGGATGGAGTCCTCGGACCAACGTTAGGAAAAAATGGAATGAATGGGTGTGTGATCCTGATCGAATGGGGGAAAGGATCAGAGATCTTAGATCCGTGAAGATCTAAGTTGATCAGTGGTGAGAGAAAACATAGAAAAATGGATCAAGCGAAATGGATGTGGATCAAAATCGAATCAGAGTGAAGCTCAAAGAGTTTGGATTAAGAAGAGAAATTCGAAATCAGAAAGTGGAAGAGAAGAAAATCGAATCAGAGTGAAGCTCAAAGAGTTTGGATTAAGAAGAGAAATTCGAAATCAGAAAGTGGAACGCGGACTGGAAGAGGCAGGGGGTGCGGGGCTGGGAGGGGTGCAGCTCAGGGAGAGGGGGAGCAGGGGGCGGCGCCGGCAAGGGGAGGAGGAGCGGGGGAGGAGGTGCGGCGCCGGGGAGGGGAGGGGCTGCGAGGAGCTCGGGGCGGAGAGGGAGGAGGAGGAGGTCGGAGGAGGAGGAAGAAGATGGGAAGAGGAGGAAGAAGAAGAGGTTGGGGAAGAGGAGGAAGAAATGACCATATAACCTTTTAAAAAAAAATAATTCCGCTTATGTCCTCAAAGTTAACGTCCGTTTGCACTGTAGATGGACGGTCACTAACCCGAGGGGCACAAGTGATAAAATAGCAAGTTTTGAGGGGCACAACTGATATTACCAAAAAGATAGGGGCATAACTGATATTGCAACATCTCGGAGGGGCACAAGTGATAAAATCCCTTTTTTATTTTGGTGTTTGTATAGAGGGATAAATTGGAGGCGGGTTTGTTGTGATATTATTGTATTGAAGTTTGGAAAGTGAGTAGTTATTGTGATGTGATTGTATTAAAGTTTGGAAAATTTAGTAGAAGTGTAGTAATTTTTAATTTTTATATAATATTATGGTAAAATACATTATTTTTCCATGGAATTTATGAAAGAGAATTGATTTATTTAATGTAATAAAAAGAGAAAAGTAGGACCCACATAGGAGAGAGAGAAAATGGTTAAAGGAAGGGAAACTCCCATAGGAGGATTTAACCCCCTATCCGGGTCTTAGTTTGTCACCCAAACAACATCCAAAATAATACGTTTTTTTCCCGAATCAAAAGACATAAGAACTAACAAGATGTAACGTCCCAGGCTTAGGCCCCCGGTCCGTTATCGAGGAAAACTGGCACTGACAACTTATTGGGTTTGGGCTCAAATGTACCCGTTGACAACCACCCAAAATGCTTAAGCCCACGTTGTCTAGTAGTAATCCCCGCCACTTATATACCGCACCCACACTTTGTGAGTTTTCCATGTGGTACTATGTTTGGGGTTAGGGTGTTACAACCTCCCCCACTTATATTCGCAACGTCCTCGTTGCGGCATGACCCATCACTTATTCCCGGTGATAGTAGCGGCTGCACGCTCCGGGTAGCCATTTCCTCCAACCTCTTTGTAGGGGCGGCTCCACCTCTTGGGTAGCTCTTTCCACTATCCAAGAGAATTTGGTTCTGATACCATTTGTAACGTCCCGGGCTTAAGTCCCCGATCCGTTATCGAGGAAAACTGGCCTTAACAACTTATTGGGTTCGGGCGTAAATGTACCCGTTGACAACCACCCAAAACACTTAAGCCCACGTTGTCAAGTAGTAATCCCCGCCACTTATATACCACACCCACACTTTGTGAGTTTTCCATGTGTACTATATTTGAGATTAGGGTGTTACACAAGATCATAGAGCAAAGGTACCTGATATTCTTCCCAATAATTTATGGAAAGTCATAAATAATTGGCCTATACTATACCCTCCACGGACAACGAAAAAAATATTTGAAAATAAACAAATTTGGCTTATGCAGAAAATTACACATACAAACGAAAGCCTACCAACTATAGGACGAGAATCGGATTGCAGATCAAAAATCTAAATTTTAGACATGAACATACGTCTCAGATATCATTAGGAGTCAAGTAAATTTTTCTCTCGCCTACCTTTATATAATAATGATTACGCATATTCACATTCTCAAAAAATCAACAACTCACATTACGTAAGATTGGCTACATAGATTATATACCTCCATTCCGATCTATCTTAAGTCAATGTAAAGCTTAGATCAAAAAACTAAGATCTCTTCGGATAGTCTCATTTCAACACTTCTTAGGCTTACTCACGAGATCTGTCTTAAGTCAGCATTTTTCCAATCATACATTCTCAAATTTTCATATAATGACTCATCGGCTTTATACCCCTGTAATTCACATAATTTTGAATATCTCCTCTTATAAAGAGGCATCATAATGTTTCTCCTTCATTCTTTAGGCATTTTCTTACTTTACCAAAAAATATTGAATAAATTTGTAAGCTAAGTCAAAACATGCTCACCTAGAACTCTCCATACTTCTATAGGAATGTCATCAAGTACTACAACTTTCTCAGATTTCATAACCTTCAAAGCCTCCTCTACTTCCTTTTGTTGTATTCGTTTATATCATGCACGATTCAAGTAACTCTCACTACTAATTAGATCGCCCAAAGTATTCTCTCTATTTCCTTCCCTGATGAAAAGCTTATGGAAATGCTGCTTCTATCTACTTTATATATCCTTCTAAGTAACAAGTATGTGCATTTCTTCATCCTTAATGCATTTCACTTGAGAAATGCCTTTAATCTTTCTTTCTTCTTGCTCTGACCAACCTGAATATATCCATCTGCCCTTCCTTAGAGTCAAGATTTTTGTACAAAACTTTGCAAGCTTCGTTTACAGCATTCTTTGCTTCCTTCTTCACTATTTTGTAGTTTGGGACGATTTCCTCTGTTCAATCCTTAGCCATAGCTTTAAATGATGCTTTTAATATTGGGCTTCTCGTGCACCCCTCCACTCCATCACCAAGCCTTATTTTGGCGTGGGACTACTCCATTTGACTCGCATAGCATCTCTTTGGACACCCTTTCGAACTACCACCTCTCATATATTGTTTGTACATTATAATCCCAAGACAAGTCTTCTAAAACATCCTCCCAAAAGCTTCATTGCTTCAATCGAAGATTCTACCAATTACTTCTAGTGATTTAGAAACCTTCCTTTTATTTACTAGCCCTTTTGTTTGCACATACATAACTAACAAGCAATGTTGGGTTGTCAAACTCTCTCCTAAGATAACTTTGCAGCTTTTGTAACACAACCGAATTCTTCTCCTTAATGCAAAGTAATCTACTGTGTTCTAGTTGGGCCACTCATTTAAGTAATTAAATGCTCCTCCGTCATCTCAAAGATAGTATATTTACTATGGAAAGATCATATGCTGTTACAAAATCCAGATGACTTGCCCCTTACATTTCTATCTCCGGAGCCATGGCTTCCATGAACATTATGATACCACAATGCATTTTTTTCTCACATGTGCACTAAGATTTCCACCTATCCAAATCCTCCCAAAAAGATTATTTATCTAAACCAGTTTGTGGTGCATAAACTGAGATGATATTCATAATTTTTCTTCGAGCATCAATTGTAGCAAAGTAATCCGATCCTCGAATCTTTGCACCTCAACCACACTTTCCTTCAAATCCTTATAAACAACCACTCCAATATTGTTTCTGTTTTTATCTTTACCTGAATATCAAAGTTTAAAGCTTGTCGTCTCGATCTCCCTTGCTCCTTATCTCTCTAATCTATTTTATCTCTTGGAGAAAAAGTATCTGAATCTTTCTTCTTTTCATCGTATATACTATCTCCATCATTTGTCAGTCAAAGTGCCAATATTCCAACTACATATCCGCAACTTCCTTTGCAAACTCTTTTGGACTAACTTCTTTACTCACATGCGTCCATCATGCAAGAGCAAGTTTTAGATTGCATCCCGACGACGATGCAATAGAATTAGCTTATTTACCTGCATGTGTTCATCATGCAAGAAACCTTGAAATTTTTGAACTATATCCAAGTAGCGATGCAACATCCCTTGCAAACTTCTCATTGCATTTGTGTAATGCAATACGTCGCTAGTAGGAACGTCCAACGTTATCTAAATGTTTGCTTAAATCCTTGAAAAGAATAAATAAACTATTAATTCCATATTTATCTCACCAACACAAAAGAACGAGAACTTCAATTTCTTATTCAATCTTCTTATCTTTACTTTAAATTAAGGGATTTTTACCCGGCAGACCTTGTAATCTTTTGCAATTACCGCTATGACCTCTGAAACATCCTAATTCCTCTCTCGACCCCGTAAACTTGCTAACCCTTACCCGGCAGACCCTGTGGTTAATCCACATCCATTTGTCCGTTAAATTTAACCGGATTCCGTTAAAAAGGGATGCATATTACCCTCTTTGTTTAGTATATTTACAAAAGATGCCATCCGTCCTCTTCCCTACGCATCCTCCTTACATTCCAGCCCTTCCATTCACCGCCGCCGCCGAATGGAGGCCTCCCCCGGTCGCTGTTGCTGCTATGGAGGCCCCCTGCCCGGCCGACGGAGGCCCCCACCTTGCCTTCCCGCTGGTGCTTCATACCCCCTCCCCCAACGCGCAGACGATGGAGGACCCCCCCCCCCCCCTCCGGTCGGTCGCCACTGCCCCTCCCACCCCCTACACGATGGAGGACCCTCCCCCCTCCCTTCCCCGGCCGCTGAAACCCCCCATCCCCACGCGATGGAGGACCCCCCCCCCTCTTCTCCCCGGCCGTTGAAGCCCCTCACCCTCGCGCGATGGAGCCTCTCACCCCCTACGCGATGGAGGACCCTCCCCCCTCCCCTCCCCGGCCGCTGAAACCCCCCACCCCCGCGCGATGGAGGACCCCCCCCCCCTTCTTCTCCCCGGCCGCTGAAGCCCCTCACCCCCGCGGATGGAGCTCGGCGCGATGGAGGACACCCCAGCTCCCCCTCCGCGCGATGGAGGACCCCTCCTCCTTGGCCTCCGCTGATGGAGCACCTCTGCGCGATGGAGGAACCCCCTCCCCGGCCTCTGCGCGCCGACGATGGAGGCCCTCCCCCTGCAGCCGCTGCTTCGGTCCCCCCGCAAGAACGTCTGCTGGA
Organism: Ottelia alismoides; assembly: GCA_037367405.1. Taxonomy (NCBI): domain Eukaryota; kingdom Viridiplantae; phylum Streptophyta; class Magnoliopsida; order Alismatales; family Hydrocharitaceae; genus Ottelia; species Ottelia alismoides. The sequence goes on from JAZKJV010009533.1 coordinate 20,979, forward strand.
TTTCTTTCCTATTTTTTATTTTGACTAATCCTAGCCGTTCGATGGTCAGTTGGTTAGGTTAACTCAAGATTAACCCAAGTATTTGATTCAAATATAGTTAAAATTGACGGTAGGGTTTGTTGGGTAAGACGGAGCAAGTTTACGGGGTCGAGAGAGGAATTAGGATGTTTCAAAGGTCGTAACGATAATTGCAAAAGATTTCAGGTTCTGCCGGGTAAAAATTCCTTAAATTAAAAATTGAAAATACGATGGTATATCGTTTTCTAAAATTCTTAAATACTCTAACATCATTTTTATTATTTTCAAACCTAAGTTGTATGCAATGTACATCACTCGTAAGGTGGGGATTCGAACCTTACATATCAATGTTCTTCAAAATAGAATCAATACTGGATTTTTTTACATAAATAAACTAAAATAATCAAATGTCTAAATTAACCGACGGAGGAAAAAAAGCAGCTGAACTGTCAAATCAAAATCTCAGTATACTTGAAAAAGATATAAAATACACAATCAAAGTATAAAATGCACGTACAACATTGATGAAAACGAATATGGATATATTCAAATATTCACTTACCGTATTCAAAAAATTACCGAAGATGAATATCCATTTCCGAATATTAATAAAAAAATAGATCGAATATATATGGATATGGATTGTAAAAATTTTCCAGATACAGATACGACTTGATTAATATCTGGATTCGGATCCGGATTCTGAATATAACACTTAATATTATTTTATATATTAGTAAATATAATGCAAGCCATGACCTCGTGTATGTTATATTAGTATTTTATATTATCGTACAATATATTGATGATATTAATAAACTTCTTTTTATTTGGTGATGGGCACGAACGAAAACTACGAAACACTATCCTCCTTTCGCAATTGGTCAAGTACGTAGGTGACTTTGACATTCTTTTGTCATGGTGAAATTTATTTATATTTCATTTATCATTTTTTTAAATCATTACGAGCTTTGATTAAAATTCAATTCCTATTCGTATGTGATCTTTATTCGATCCATATCAGATTCCATATTCATTGGTCCTTGAATTTATTTGATTCATATTTGGATTAACTCTTTATTTAATCTTTATTGGAGTCGCTCTATATTCGATCCGTATTCGGATTTGATAAATATTCGATTCAAATTCTTATAAGAATATAGTTTCTTTAATTCGTATACGAATCATATCTTTATCTGTATTCGATAGAGATGACATAAATATAAATATAGAAATAGACAAATCCGATACGTATCCGATTTCATCTCAAACGTAGAAACAAACTAGTCACGAATCCACTTAAATGCCTTATAAACAAATGATTAGCCGAAACTATAATTAAGACTAGATGCACCGGACCAGGTGCCACGGACGAAAACGTGGGACGATGCATGCAGACTATGCAGTGCAGGTCATACGTGAGATGAGATGATGGATGCATTAATGAACCCTCGACCCCTCACCAGTAGGGATGAAAACGGTCGGATATGAATACGAATGTATGTATAATCATATCCTTATCCATTTACAAATACGAATACGAATGCAGATATGAATATTGACGAATGTGAAAAATTTGTTACCATATCCTTAAAAACGTATACGAATGTAAAATGAATACGAATCGGATACGAATAATAACAAAAATAATTTACTAATACACATGTTGAGGATGGTTTAAACATAAAATAGATATACCAGGTAATGCAATTTCATAAAAATTATATCAACGATAGTGAATGCAATCATAAAAGGTTGTTACACACATTTATAAATAAATATATTACTATACTTATGTTCGGAAACGAATATACGAATACGAATGCGAATATTAACAAATGTTAAAGTGACATCCATATCCGCATCCATTTTAAAACGAATACGAATGTCAAGTAGATCGGATACGAATATATTCACATTCATTTTCATCCCTACTCACCAGCGAAAAAGGGAGGATGAGAATGGTGAGGGCCTTCACGTGAGGCGCACAAAGGTCACGGGGTGGCACACCGGAGTGGAACAAGGGACATAGGTTGCAAGTAAGAAGCTTGGGTTGCTTTGCTTGGGATCTCCATCCGAGTTATTTCTCCGTAGTGATGGAAACTATTTAGAAAATGAGTACGGATCGAAACTTTTTCCCGGAATGGAAATGTATCGGCACACCGTTTGCCGTTCACTCACGTAACACGGCAAACGGTTTGTCGTGGCGATGTGGCATAGACGGTAAATCGTTTGTTGTGCTCTGTGTCCGAGATGCTCCCTGCCGCAAGCGTTGAAGGCCGCATCGCCTCGTCGACCGAGCCACAATGTGCGGCACATGATTTGCCGCCAAACCGTTTGCTGCACCACGTGGACGAGCGGCAAACGATTTGCCGATACATCCTCATTCCGAGAAAAAAGTTTTGATCTGTAGCTATTTTGGGAAATAATTTCCCATGGATCCCCATTACGAGAAATAACCCTCTCCATCCATCCATTACGGTCTTCCCCCCACTCAAAGACAACCTAAGGGCAGATGCTTTTTTTTCTTTTTGCTGGGTAAGATAACCTTTTAACCTTTTCATTGAAGTATTTTAGTGCGAATACACCGTAACAACAAAAGTTTAGTGTTACCAAACACAAAACAGAATGTTACAAAATAGTGTGCAGGTATAAACAAATTCATCATCCAGACAGAACTCAGGGAGAGCAAAATCCGTATGCTAAAGGAGATCACAGATTGGACGTCATGAATGATAGCGTGTGCCACCATTTGAGCCGTAGAGAGGCGACCAGAGGACCACACGTAGGTGTCCGCCCTAATATTATAATATAGAAAAATCAGAACAACTAGGACTCATTTTCGTCCAAATGTCGAGAGATTGGTACCAATAAAGGGTAACACAAATAACCACACAACAAAGAAGGGAGAAATATATTCCAAGAGAAAAAAAACATCAGTGGTGGGGTAGATAGGGAGGCCTACGATGCAGAGTGAGGCGCCCTGCGAGTATACTACAAGGAACCAAGACAAGGATGAATCGCTGGCATATGGGGTTTGGATGTTTGCATCAACTAGGACCCCAAATATCTACATGTCCCAAAAAAGATGAATTTCGAAGAAATCGATCGATCAAGAACGGACGATGTCAACTGCACTTCTTCGCGCTCATTCCGATCCACTTAGCCCACCAGGCACCATGGTGTCATCAAATTTCTCGTCTCCTTGTGTACAAGTTGGCAAGAACATGCGGGGCGTGTTACAACTTACACCACATGATGATGCGGCTTGCGTATCGACCATACAAAGTTTCTCCTTATTTGGGATGCCGAGAATGCAGCATTTCGCATACCTACTAAAGGAACCAAATGCCAAGCTGAGCAATCTAAATAAAAATGACGGCAGGACGGAACATATAGGATAAATGCACAAAAAATAACGGCCACTACAAGAAAAATAAGTTGTAGCCATAGAATTATGTCAATAGATGCGAGACTTGTGGTCACAGAATTGCTCTCTGGCCACAACACTTCGTGGTATATAACCGTAGCCACAAGTCTCGTTGCGAGAGTTCTCTGACCACGAATATGTCGTGGTCACTACGAGTAACCACGGAAATTGTCGTGGCTACAATTCTAGCATGAATGTTCTCCTTACATCATTGAGGACTTAGACTGCAGAATTGTAGCTACGAAAAACTAGAGGTGACATTGAGGTGCAGAATACAATTTATGATAAACAATGAGTTCATGATGACATGATTATTTTCATAATGTCAGCATAATCCCAGATCAATTTTTGAACCAGAACTTCTTGTATGCTGCTAGAATTTCACAATGGTTGTCCTCCGCACTTATAGAAAATAAATTCATGTCAATTTCTATCCGTGGACATTTAGAATCTCTTAAATCTTAATGATGAAATCAATCCTGCTTCTCTAAACAAGAATTTCCAACTAAATAAAACGGAATTCAGGGTGGAAAAAAGAGAGAGGAATATATAGTCACATGCGGCAGAAGGATGCATGGAACCATCTAGAGCGAAATATATCTCCAGACGAAGACAAAGGAAGGCATCTCATCACAGCATGGGGGAGGCATGTGGTGTGGCCCCTTCTAATTCCCATGATCCCATCTACGTCTCAGAGCCATTTGATCGTGATCGTACGACTGATTCGGGGCACCATCAAGCCTATAATCACTTTCTGCAAAGCCCCCAACAGGCACTGTGAGAAACTCCTTCCGAGGTCAAAAGGAGAGAGATGTTATTCTTGGAGCTATCCGTGTTGGATCCCACGGATTTGATGAGCAGAAAACCTAGGGCAGATCCACCCTTCTACGCCTCGTAAATGCGATGCACGCGACGATCCGTTGTTGTCTCTCTCTGCGGCCCTGAGATGATGGTGAGAACAAGGGAAAAGAGTACGAAGGAGGGCGAGCATCGTCGATGACATGGGGAAGCCCTGACTCTCTCGATTGCCTACAGGTTCGACTGTGTGAGTGACGGTGGAAAGACCAACTGCTACGCTGACGAGAAACGAGAACTCTCTCTTAGGTGCGCGCATTGGTGGCAGCGGAAAGAGATTCAAAGGATTTTTTTAAAAAATCTTCCCAGAGGTCATGTTTCTCGGAGAGAGGAGTGGGATGCAAATTGATGCGGATATATCTGTATGCCTGATACCGTATCCGTTTTTAAGCAGATACAGATATACATTTTCGAATTTTAACGGATACAAATACGAATACTAGTTTTAATATTTTTGCAGATACGGATTGTGTGACATCCGATGGCGATCACGTTGAATGTTGATCACGCGTGATCGCCATCGGGCTGCCACAAGGGCACAACAAGTGTGCTAACAACAGTTCCTCTGCTCCCTGCATATAAGCTAAGAAGTGTCCCTATAGGTAGGGTTGAGCATTGTGTCGAGCCAACCCAATCCGGCCCGAAATCCAGCCTGCTTAGCTCGATCCGAGCTCGAGCCCGCACTTGAAATGGGCCGGGCTCAGGCCTTTTTTTTGGGCCCAATTGCAAATTCAGGCTGGGCTCGAGCCCTATAAGGCGCAAACCCGCAAAGACCAATAGCCCGAACCCTACATATATTTAGTAAGATTGATAGCATTCAACTCTAACAAAGATAAATTATATACCAATTAAAATTATCAAATATACAAGTTTCATATTGCATTTATTTGTTACCTTTGTAATGATATCGTCTGCTAAGATTGGAAGGTTATAGCTGCTGATCTTTGCCACAAGGTTCTGATCAAGGAGAACATGTGTCATCCTAATGTTATTTCCAAACAATCCGGGAACTATTCCAATATGCATTCGCTATGAAAGTGGATGCCATGCTCGATTAACATAGGTTTTACGAGCTCGTATAAAATACGTATATTGCTATTTCAAATGCAAAATATGGGCTGGCCCGGCTCGAGCCCGACCCAATAATCTTCAGGCTGGGTTCAGATTCGAGCCTATACTTTGAAAAATTAAACGGGCCTAGAGCCCGATCCGTCAGCCCATATACCAAAATGGGTTTGGGCCGGACCAAGGCAAACCCGACCTAAACCCGGCCATGCTCAACCCTACCTATAGGTAAAAGATAAAGTGGCATACTTATTGCTTACTCACTAATGATCTATTGGGTGTCATTTTATCAAACCCCTACAAATCAGTGCATTTAAACTTTGGTCCCCCCATTTTTCACATTTACATCTAAACCCTACCAAATTGAGCCGTTCTACATGGTTGCTCCAACCCACTAACACCATTTGCCCCAAATACTGGGAAGGCAATAACCATGTGTCATCAACTACTGTACGGAAAGGGAAACTATGAAGGGGTAAAACTTAAGAGCGATTAGATTTAAATAGATCAGATATTCCCAAGGACTTCATCATATGTTGTATTAGGATCTTTGATTTTTTTAGGAATTAATATTTAGTTAATCATAAAAGATCCCTAATATGATAGCTGACCAAAAAATAAGCAATCTAATCATTTAAAATTACCTTTTATTAAGTATAATTCATGGATACAAATTCAATGAAATGCAAGGTAATATAGTTTTGCAAAATGCAGGACATCCTACGATAGGTTGTATCATAGCAGGTGTGAGTTTTTGGTAGTCCGATCTGGATCTGAGGGTCAAGATTTATAAAAAAAACAACATGGCTTTATAAAACCACTGCAATCTCCAGAATGAACGATTTCTTGATGATGAATCACACCCGTTAGATCAAATATCTACAGCATCCTGCCACGATACCACCTAGGAAAAAAAGGGATCCAGCATCTCCAGATCAAACCAAATCTATCCTCCTGAAGGGAACCCTGATTTTTGAGGATACTAACATCAATACAAATCGGGGTTAAAAGGTCACGGGGATCCAGAACAAAAAATTAATCTATACTTTATTGATTCCACTCACTTGAGGCCTCAAATTCCGCCAGGTGGCACTGGCCCTTCTGCCACAACACAAACGGGTGGTCAGCTTTCTTCCATGTGGTCCTATTTCTCTCTTACATCTTCAAGCAAAAACTTAAATAAAAAAATATTACTATTACTGTTCCACTTGTTCTATTTCTCCAGTGCCGAAACAGCCTTTTGTTTCTCTCTCTTCATTCACCGGGAACATATTATACTCACAAAAATTTCTGGTAATATATGGCTTGATGCAGTGAGAGAATGCGGAAAATAAATTGAAAATATATCAAAATGTGAGAATCATTTTCTTTGTCAAATTCTCTCCTAAAACGTCAAGGGGAAAGTAAAGGATATCTAAATTGTGTAGCAGATTCTTCCAAGCAACTTCTTACTCTACTACAACAACAACAACACAGCTTTTTCCCACAATTAAGTAGTGTCGGCAATATGAACTCTTCGCCTCCATTCAGATCTACCTTGGGTTAATACCGGGCTTATATCCACAAAACTAAGATCCCTTCGTATTCTCTTTCCCGCAACTTCAACTTACTCTAATAACAAATTTTTGAATGGAAAAATACCTAAGACCCCGGACCTGTAACCGCGCACGATGGTCAAAGAAATAACTCTGATTTGGATGGGGTACAAGGAACGAGTTAAGGTTCTTGAAACCGAACCGGATATTGAACCGGAAACCTTACTGAGATGGTCGGATCGGATTTAATCATATAATCAAACTAGTTCAACCGGATGATGACGTCATCATTACTTCAAACTAAATTAAACCGGACTGGTGAAAAAAAAATGGTTGAACCAGCTAATCAAACTAAAATGAAATAATATATATACACTTAAATATACTTGAAATATAAATAAAATACATAGATAATGTATATATTTCACACTATACATAGAGTATTTTTCTTATACACCATCAAATATTATGCATATCATATATATATATATATATATATATATATTATTTGAACTAGATGCTCTATAATATGATAATAGTTTTATTATATTTTAAACCCAATACTTGCAAAAAGTTGTGTTAGTGTGTTTGGTTAGAAGTTTGAAATAGGTAACCAAAGGTCATGGGTTCAACTTCCACTACCAACAAAATTTTAAATAATTTAAAAACTACATGCGGTTCAACTTCGGTTGAACTTGATTAAACCGGATCAAAAAAATAAGTTGAACCGGACGTGTTAATTAAAATTTGAATAATCGAACCGAACCGACAAAAACATATTAATCGGACCGGTTCAGGCTCAGTTCATCGGTCGGACCGATCGAACCGGTCGGTCCAGTTCGGTTTTCAAAGCACTGAGTTGAAGGGATAATTGAGATTTATCTCTCCTTGTTTGATTGATTTGAAAGTTAAGTGATGGATAAATACTGTAGGCAAAAAATTGATAGTAATTATGATGTGATCATTTATCTCACGATGATTTATCCGATGATAAAATCTCTTGTTTTCGGGGCAAGGAGAAGCTATCGTGCATCCAAATAGGGCAAGAGTAGGAACTATTATCGTGGGTGTTGGATCAAAATCGGACGATCCAAATCACTCCCGCAAAAAATGTGAACCCTGCACTCGAGAAAAGGATGACCGTCCAATCTTTGATCGAACGACCCCCAGGTCTACAGCAGCCCCACTATGGTGTTGACCGCAAGAGATATCTTCCCATGACTAAAACGGTAGATGAATGTGAAATGGAAAGCAAAAGGAGCTTCCTAACTTTTAGGCCATGTTGATGTCTTGCCCTGGAGCTCTTGTTCATAGTACTGCTAATTTTCTTGGCCTCTATATACCATCACTAGTGCTACAGTCTAAACGCCGTTGTTTATCTATCTATGTATCTCCACACACAGCTATTATCCCTCCTGATTAACACCCAGAAAGGTATTTCAGGAAACGAAATACTTGAGAAGAAACCCTAATAGAATTATTTCAGGAAAAGACTCTGAGGAATTTATTTTCCCAACATCTCTACCTAAACATTCTTTTTATAAAATTCTGGCAACTGCTGTTGGGTGTGCAAAGTACAAAGGAAAAAAAGCACGAAGAGAGAAAGGAGACTCCAAGCCCACCCGTGAGTGTTGCATGTGACACCGGAGCTGTTCACATCATCCCCCCACCCCCATAGACGGCACTGACCCACACATTCACATGTCCTCCCTTGGCTTTTGCAGCAACAAATTACCACACTCCTACTATATGCAAAAGCCCAAAAAAAGAGGGAGGGGGGAAGAAAAAGGGAGCTACTTGAGCAAATGAAAAGGCTTCGTCTCTACAGCTTTTGGTAACACCACCATAGAGTAATCCCAAGATTTAGCTTCTAAAACAATGACAAGTTGTGGTTTGGTGCTTTGGATCATTTGGAACATCCAAAGATCCGGCACCAAGTAATGAGCTTGCACAGGTGTGTTGCCAGCACAGGCAGCCCGGATGTGAGCATGCCCACGGCAAGTATATACGAGAAATCGCAGAAGAAAACAGAGAAAAATGCATGGTTGCGTACCTTGGTCGCCTAAATTTAACGACGAATCTTGGGAGTCTTGACTGCATCATTAAGCAAAGCAACATGCTAATAAGCCATTTTTAAAGGACCACTGTACTGGGACGGACAAGAGTAACTACAAAACAAAGGACAAGCAGTAAATAAGAGGCAAATTAAAATGAGACAGTAAGTGCAGAAAAATAGATAGAAATTATCTACCACCTATATATGTTGGTGTAGGAAGAGTATCTCTGCATCATACGTGCCTCAAGGGAGGAGCGGATTGTCTGCTGTACCGCAGACTCTGTTGCAGTATCCGAGCCGCTCAATCAAAATCGAGCGGTTCGCATGAATTCGCACGGTCGGGCTCACAAAAAGGTGTGAATTCATGCGAACTGCTCGATCTTGAACGGGTTGCTCCGGACACTGCAGCAGAGTCTGCTGGCCAGCAGACGATCCACGCTCCCTCAAGGGCATCCATTTTCAAGGAAACTCGAATTTGCAGTCATACCCTTAAAGAAGTGGGTTTTTAACAAAATGGTGAAGATGCTGTAGTTATAGGTTCATATTCAAACAGCTAATGTTGCCTTATCTAGGACAAAGGATCTTTATCATACAGTAAGTAATCCCCAAGCAAAGTGGTTGCAACATAGTAAAATCATTCATTACACCTCAACATAGTAAAATCATTCATTACACCTCTTTCCATGGTATGGTACTTGTTTCTTCATTACCCATCAAGCCAGCTGAGCAATAATCCTGAATAAACATCATTTGTTCATTATTCCTCCTTATTTGTTACCCATCGTCTGAATGGGACAAGGCAACGCAACGCCCCTCATGATAAGCTTGAAATTCGGCTCGGCAATTCCCCTAATCCCACATGCAAGAGGTGCATTATGCACACAGCACCCTCCTCTCCACCTTGTCATGGATTCTTGTTCAAATAGTGAGCAATCTATCTCGGGAAAGGATCCTCTGCAGCAGAGTCTGTTTTGGCATTTGGAGCCGCGCGATCACGATCGAGCGGTTCCCACGAATTCCCATTTTGTGTGGGCCCGGATCAAGGGAATTCGTGAGAAGCGCTCGATCGTGATGGAGCGACTCCAAATGCCACAACAGACTCTGCTGCATCCCTTGCTGCAGCAGAGGATTCATTTCCATCTATCTCTGGGGCAGACACCTTGTGGTGTTTTCTCCTTTTTTTGGCCTCAAAAGAAAAAGAGTGCGCCATCCATAGAACAACCTCGAACTCTTTCTACCTAATGGACGGAACAGAGCGATCAAACCAAGCAGTAGAAACTTATTCTTGATAATAGTCTAATACACTAAATAAAGTCATGGTTAATACTATATTACTCCAGTTTTTCTTCTTTTGGCCAGGGAATAACATCCTGTGCCCGTATGCCTTTACATGGCTTGTGTACCCTGCTGTGAACCAGAATGGAGCAGGTGATAAATGGTACTAGAAAGGGAATGGATCCTAAATACTGACTTCTACGGTGTGGTATGTGCAAAAAGGAAGGATCTTTTCTATTATTTGAGAAAGATCGGTACGCATGAGAGTTGGGGGGATTTGGTTGTTTATTTAAACGTCCAACCATCCTCTTCACTCAAAGCGAACACTCCACAAACACAGGCACGAGGCTGTGGAAGGTCACTTCCATACGGAGGAAGATGGCAGGCATCAGCATGAAAGGCCTGGTGCTGTTGCTCCTCCTTGTCGCCCTCCTCGTGACGACCAACTTCGATGCCTGCAATGCTACGAGAGGCAAGCATTGGAGGCCAAGAAAAATGCCAAGATCCTCTCTGTACAGGAAGAAGACCAAGGGGAGTAGTGGCAGCCACCACCATGCAGGAATCGACTCAAGCCATGGTAAGAAGCACAACTCCAGCTCTAAGGCAAGCCCAGGCCCGTCCCCAGCCCCCTCTCCAACTCCAATTCCAACACCTATTCCAAGTCCAAGACCAAGCTACAAGCAGCCATCTACACACGCTGTGGTCTTCAACGTTCTGGACTTTGGTGCTAAAGGAGACGGTGCCTCGGATGACACAAAGGTAGTAGTAGCCATGTTCTTCCTCTGTTCGAAGTATGTTCAACACCAATCCCAACTCCTCTCTTAATACTCTCGTTCTAATTGATTCTTCTCGCATCGGTAGAACCGTAAAATCCTGTTTTTACTGGGATCTTCTAAACACAACACCTACACCAGTGTCTCTCAACCTTAAAGACAAAAGGACGTGAATTTCAAGGGATTCTCTTAACAATGTAGCTAGTGTTTACTGTTTCCTACAAAAAGCAAGAAGAGTATTCATATTCCAGTCAATGATAGTTCTTGGAACGAGCATTCAACTGTCTTCATCCGGCAGTTATTTCTCTTGAGAACTCAGCTGGGTGATATTCGAAAATGGTAAAATCCAAATGAAAGTGACATTTGTAATTAAAATTCTCAACAAGCTTCTACGTGTAGCTGTCCAACAGGAGTATTTATTGCTTTCAACTTAACATTATTATGCAGAAACGTCCCAAACAGAAAATGACGATACCTGTGCATTGATTACTTACTGGTGCTACTTTTTTTCACATTTGAACTTGAGGATCCTTTCAATCTTTTAACAAGAAAGTTTGCTTGAAAATAGGCTAAAAGTAAGAGAAGAAAATCCGTCATCACAAGAGTAGCGCATCTTGGAAAAGAACTAACCTTTTGAGAGCACTGCAGGCATTCCAAGCTGCATGGGCGGAGGCCTGCAAGGTGGAAGCTTCAACGATGGTCGTCCCCTACGATTATGAGTTCCTCGTTGGACCCGTTTCATTCTCCGGTCCCTATTGTCAACCAAACATTGTGTTCCAGGCAAGTCTTCGGCCAGCAGTGATCCACATGGTGTGGAGATAACCTGCTGTTTGATGTATACTTCGTATAGTTAGAATCAAAGTTGGAATTAAGAATATGGTATCTCGCAGCTAGATGGCACTATCATTGCTCCAACAAGCTCAAAGGCATGGGGTTCAGGACTGTTATGGTGGCTTGAGTTCACGAAGCTGAGAGGCCTTACCATCACAGGAAATGGCACCATAGAAGGCCGAGGATCAGTATGGTGGAGCAATTCCCAGTTTGATTTTCTTCCAGTAAGAGATATTTCACTCGTTAACGATATCCTGTTATAATGTGTGTACTTATTTCTTGTTCATTAGCACTTATATTAATACATTACTCGTGTCTGACAGATCAGCAATCAGTTAGCAGGCATAATGCCTAGTATCAAACCAACAGTAAGCAACATCTGCCAAAACATATTCATGGAAAACTCAATCAAATGTGCATTTCTGGCCTGATGTATTTACTATCGAAAACTGGTGATTGCAGGCAGTAAGGTTCTATGGGAGTTACAATGTGACTGTCAAAGGGATTACAATCCAGAACAGCCCTCAGTGTCATCTCAAGTTCGATAACTGCGTGGGGGTAGAGGTCTACAATATGACAATCTCATCCCCAGCTGACAGTTTAAACACTGACGGAATACATCTGCAGAATTCCAATAATGTGGCCATCCATCATAACCAGCTTGGATGCGGTAAAATTTCTTGTGCGGCTACACTGCTTCAGTAGTTTGTTTCTTTCATAGTCATTAGTTTAATAAAGAAGTGTGCATGGATCCTGCATTAATACCCCATTGCATCTTACTCCCATGCTCAAAATATTACAGCAGTTGTCTAAACCATCATTAAGGGTGAATATTATGTATAGGATTTGAAGTTAGAATGAGTTTTTCTAGTGATGAAAATGCAACCAAAGAAACAACGCATTTGTTGCAAATCAGAATACCGATCAGACACCGCTATTTAAGACCATACCCTGTCTTTGATAGCCCCACAAAAAAATCTGCTTCATCTGCATATGGATTCCTAAAAAAGCAACAAGAACATCAAAGAGAGGCATATTCCTGCTAACAGAAACATGATCTTATTCTTGTAAGGAAAAGAAATTCTGGACACATACAACTATTGCAAAAGTACCTCTAAAACCAGAAACAGGAATGTCAATTAGGTCTCCTGTTATTGCAAGATATGTGGTCATAATAACCACACAACTGGTAGAAATTTTTATATACCTAGACATCTATATCAAAATCTACATGCATCATTTTTTAAGAGCACGTGCATATGCAGTTTGTATGCATAAATAACTAACTTACAGTGATCAGAGCTACAGATTGTGCACAATATCGAATCTCAATTCTCAAGGAAATGAAATTATTTTACAATAATATATACTACATAAGCAATCTGGCCAGTATATAATTGAGTGTTCCTTTTTTCATCAAATGAAGAGACCATGCTTCCTTTTTTTCATAGTATAAAATCATTTCTATTCAAGAAAAACCCAGTACTAGAAATATCTATGGCAAAGAAAGTGTCTAGTAAGAAATACCAACATGTCATCATTTTCAAATGGCATGCAGCACCTTAATTGAAGGGTTGTAATGACAACAGAAAGCAAAAGCATTTAGTTACAACTCATACGGAGAAACTGAGAAGCAACCAAAACTACTCCCACAAAATGAGTTTAAATTATCAACAAACAAGTCCAACCTGATACTCTAGATATACAGATTATTAACTTTTACTTTAAATGCAGGTGATGACTGCGTATCTATCCAAACAGGGTGTTCCAACATAAACATACATCATGTGAATTGTGGCCCAGGCCATGGGATTAGCATTGGAGGGCTGGGAAGAGAAAAAACAAAGGCATGTGTTTCCAACATAACTGTTCAAAATGTCATCATGCAAGGAACAATGACTGGTGTTAGAATAAAGACCTGGCAGGTAACATATTCTCATTATATTCACTAGCATTGATTGTTTTCTATGATAGCAAATTATGCTCTTTGCAAAGAAAAAGAAACAGATATTAGAACCTACAGAAATCTGTTGATGAGAATTTCCAGAGCATTCATCAAAAGCTTAGCAATTACTTAACAGACATTGATTACAAAGGCAGTCTCAAGTTACCAACAATTTCATTTTCTTCCCAACAGGGTGGTTCCGGCTCTGTTCAGAATGTAAGGTTCTCCAACATTAAAGTTACAGATGTCCAGACACCAATTGTGATAGACCAATTTTATTGCGATAAGCTATCATGCAAAAACCAGTCTACTGCTGTAGCATTATCAGGTATCTCCTACGAAAGCATCAAGGGTACCTTCACTGTCAAACCAGTGCACTTTGCATGCAGCGACAGTTACCCATGCGCGGATGTCACTCTAACTGACATTGAACTCAAACCACAACAAGAGCGTTACCACATGTATGATCCCTTCTGCTGGCAGACATATGGGCAACTGCGTACCCCATCATTGCCTCCGATAGATTGCCTGCAAGCTGGAAAACCTGCAAGAAATCAAATCCAGTCTGATCCGGATTCATGCTGATGGACCACTGCCTCTCATTGTGATGCATGCATATGAGCGGTCGTCGTGATTCTTCCGACCCCGTTGGCATCATAGTCAGCGTTTCAAGATGTGATAAACTGCCAGCAAGGCTGACAGTTGAAGGGATATGTTCACACTGCAGGCTTATACAACCTTCTGTACTGAGGTTTCTTTGTTCCATATATAAGAAGCTAGATCATAGTTATCACAGTACTCAGATATGGCCATAGAGATAGATAATCATGATTCAGTGAGGCTGTGTTGTTTCTGTGTTTATTAGATATGTGACAGTATTTTTTTATTGTTGTTGTTGTCCCAGAAAGGACCTCTGCCTGGTTTTAGCAGCAGTTATGAATTGTGTGGATAATAAGATGTAGCAGGTTGGTTATTTCAGCTGCAACTTGCAACCACTTATTTTTCTCTTGTCAGTGTAATTGTGCAAAGAAAATGCAATCCAGAAGATTCTTAAGATGTAAACACAAGGTGGCATGTTAAAATAGTATAGTTTCATATGGTATATGCTTCCATCTAAAATCAAGACACAAACTCAAGAAATTTTGAATTCAGACAAGTAAAATTGGCAAGAAAATGAAAAGTGATGTTTCAACCACCTAATATAGAAGCGAATTTCACAGCATTATCTATAAACGTTCAGCATATACCATGTCTCAAATCAAGAACAAAAAGGACTAATTCTTTTAAACATTTACTTTACACCTTGTCAACTAGATGCAACTTCAAATGCAAATTCTCAATGCCAGACAGAATATGAAAAATCAAAGATATTATATTAGTGTTGGTTTTCGAGGCATAATGTTCAGACATGTAACAACAAGAGAGTAACACACATAAACCTCTCAGTAACAACAAGTTGCATTGAGGACATACCAGAACGGCAGAACCTACTGACAGTACATCGTTTAATCCTATCCAACTTGAAGTCTTGGAATAAGATCCACAACATAAGAGACTCCCAAATGTAAACAATCCAAAAGGATAAAGCTTGCATGGTCTAGAAACCTAGATGACATGGATTTCAACGAGGCAATGTGCAAAAAAAATATATACTCATTGGAAATACATTTGGAACACCACAAATGTAGTTCCACATTTGCTGCTTACAATATGGGAGAGTGACTTATAAAAGAACGGGGTTGTTACTTCACAATTTTGGCTTAAGCATTTTAATTGGTGGTCAAAGGATCCAGTTGAGCCCCAATCCAACAAGTTGTCAAGGCCAATTTCCTTAATAAGGATTCGGATATAAGTATTGAACATTACAAATAATATCAGAGCAAATTCTCTCTAATTGTTGAAACGAATGAATGAGATAAGTTCCATTAACCCTAGAGCTCTCTTATATAGGAGAAAAGCTCTATGGGTAATTTACATAAAGAGGACAAACAAATACTAAATGATAAAATTACTCTAACATGATAAAAATTACTCTAACACTCCCCCTCAAGCTGGAGCATATATATCCAACATGCTCAGCTTGGAACAACAAAGATGAAATGGTCCCCTAGCAATGGCCTTGGTGAACATGTCTGCAACCTGCTCTCCTGATGATACATGAGACGTTGAAATAAGCCCCTTTTGAATTAAGTCCCGTGTATAATGGCAATCTACTTCAATGTGCTTCGTCCTCTCATGGAAGGCTGGATTATTGGCTATGAACAAAGCTGCTTGGTTATCACATTTCAGATGCATGGGAAGAGGAATATCAATAGTTAAATCAGTTAAAACTGATTTAACCCACATCATCTCAGCACTACCTTGGGCCATTGCCCTATATTCTGACTCTGCACTAGATCGAGCCACTACAGTTTGCTTCTTACTCTTCCAAGCTACTGGTGAGCTGCCAACAAATACAATAAAACCTGAAGTTGACTTTCTATCATTAGGACACCCAGCATAGTCTGCATCAACATAACCTGTGACGGATATCGAGGTATCTCTTCTAAATAGAAGACCAGTGCCTGGAGACGACTTCAGGTATCTCAAGATCATAAAAACAGCATTCATGTGAGCCTGCCTGGGTTGCTCCATGAATTGGCTTACCCTATTAACCGCAAAGGCTATATCCGATCGGGTAATAGTGACATACAAGAGCTTTCCCACTAGCTCTCTATATCGTCTCTTATCTACCTCCTCAGAGTCATCATCATACAGTTTGATATTAGAATCCATAGGAGTAGCCGCTGGTCTACATCCTGCCATACCTGTCTCAGATAAGAGATCCGTAACATACTTCTTTTGTGTCATTACCATACCTTGCCTGTTTCGTGCAAACTCCAGCCCTAGAAAGTAGCGAAGTGTACCCAAATCCTTCATAATGAACTGCTCGCCAAGAAACTCCTTGGCTGCTTGAATGCCCTGCTCATTGCTGCCTGTAATGACAATATCATCAACATACACTAAGATGATCACAGTACCTCGCCGGTCTCTCTTTACAAAGAGAGTATGATCTGTTGTAGATCTGACGAAGCCCTTCTGTTCAATCAACTCCGAGAGCTTCTGAAACCAAGCCCGTGGACTCTGCTTCAGGCCATATATGGCCTTATTAAGACGGCACACCATACTGGACTCCCCCTCAGCAGCAAACCCCGGCGGCTGCTGCATATAGACCTCTTCCTGTAAGTCACCATACAAGAAGGCGTTCGTGACATCAAGCTAAAATAGGGGCCAGTCGCGGACAACAGCAACTGCAATGAGAATCCGTAAGGTAGAATGACGGGCTACTAGAGAAAACGTCTCCTGATAGTCCACCCCATATGTTTGGGTGAACCCACGAGCAACCAACCTGGCTTTGTATCTATCAACCGTACCATCTGCCCGATGCTTAACAGTAAAAACACATTTGCTTCCGACAATGGCCGCACCTGGTGGAGGATGCACAACACTCCACGTACCACGTGACTGCAATGCCGCCATTTCCTCTTCCATAGCTAAACGCCACGGGCTGCTCTGTAGGGCCTCTTGATAAGACCGTGGGATGTGTACTGCCGATAACCCAACAACAAACTTGCGAAAGTCCGGGGACAAACGCTCCAACGACGCCTGAGAGCAAAAATCCATCCCATATTTGGGATTCATCGTCCTAGCACGCTTCTGCCGTCTATGAGCAATAGGTATATGTAGGTCATCGACTGGAGGAGTGACAGTACCATCAGTACCCTGTACATCCATCTGCGCATTCAAGTCACCTGTGCCATCAGTAGAACTCAAATGATCAGTACATACCTCGGGCGTGCTGGATGATGGAGGAGGCACATGAGCAGAGGGCCGTCGCTGATAGACCTGAGGATAATAAACAGTAGTTGGTGGTGGCGACGGTGGTGGTGGTGGTGGCGGTGGTGGTGGTGGTGGCGGCGGCGGTGGTGGATTAGAGCATGGAACAGATGGAGGTGGAGGCGGCACATAGATGTCATCTCCTTCCTCTGAGTGAGTGAGTCTGTCACCTGTAGGATAAAAATACATAATGGACTCAAAAAAGGTGACATCTGCACTGACGTAGTACCTTCGTTTAACTGGATCAAAACACCGATATCCCTTCTGGGTTTTGGAATAACCCACAAAAACACATTTGACGGCTCTGGGAGAGAGCTTGTCAAGACCAGGAGAAAAACAATGAACAAATGCAACAGACCCAAAAACACGCGATGTTAGGGAGAAAAGATCCTTCTCGGGAAACGCAGTCAAGAACGGAATCTTCTCCCCTAACACTGTCGAAGGCATTCGATTAAGAAGATAACAGACAGTGAGAACCGCATCCCCCCAATAGGAGTGAGGGGCACGGCTCTGAATCAAAAGGGTTCTGGTCATATCCAACAAATGACGATGCTTCCGTTCAGCCACCCCATTCTGTTGGGAGGTATAAGCACACGACGTCTGATGCACAATCCCATGAGACATAAGAAATTTGGACAATTGGGTACTGCACAACTCTAGAGCATTGTCAGACCGTATGTACTTCACTTTAGCAGAGAAAATATTTTTTATTTCAATAAGAAAAGACTGAATAAAATGACCAGCATCAGATTTATTTTTAAGAAGAAAGACCCAAGAAAGTCTAGAGAAATCATCGACAGCAACAAGATAAAACCTGTGCCCTTGAAGATCAGGGACACGACTGGGACCCCAAATATCAAAATGTAGCAGCTCAAAAAGACCATGATGACTTGGACCTATACGACTCGGAAAAGATGACCTGTGATGTTTGCCCAGTTGGCATGCCTCACACTGAAAATTAGACTTGGGAGAAATCTGTGGAAGAATATGGACCATCTTTTGCAACGGAAGATGGCCAAATCGAAGATGCCAAGTGTAGGGTGACACCGATCCAGCCCTCATAGAAGAGATACCAACATAAGGAGATTGCACCAGTCGATAAAGACCCCCTTGCTCATGGCCAGTCCCAATCACTCTGCCCGTTAATATGTCCTGAAACACAAGAGTAGATGGATCAAATATAGCACGGAAATGTAAATCTTTGGTGAGTTGACTAATAGACAGCAAATTCATCGAGAACTTCGGTGCATAGAGAACATTGGACAGTCTCAAGGTAGGAGTCAACTGTACCTCCCCCTGACCAGTAATAGGGGAATATGTACCATCAGCTATCACCACCGATCGTTCAGATTGAGCAGGATGAAAGACACTAAACTGACCTCTGTCACCACAGAGATGGTGTGATGCACCTGAATCCATGATCCATTCTGATAGATCCGCCTTGTAACCCATAGTAAAGGCACCTGAACCTTTGAAAGCACCCACAGATGGAAAATCCACCTTGTTGTCTAACATGACGACAACAGTAACCTGTAACTGGGGTTACAAAATTGGAAGACAATGTCTATTTGTACATAGACTCAAACCAGAGGTCACGCGTACAGAACATGTTCATTCAAGGAAGCATGGCTAGGGCATATAGTGCATACTCGCATATAGTGCATACTCACATTCATGCAGCTTCAGACTGGAGGGGGGGTTAATCGCCAGGAGAACATGGTGATCATTCAATGCCTTGTAGCAGGCAGCAAGAACCCTTTCAGTCACATCCGCACAACGGCTGACTCTGGCCTGTCCTTTGGAGGGCACGAACTGTGTGCAGGCAACGCAGTCCAGTGCAGTGAAGACAATGGCAGGCACCGCTGCGAACTGTGTGCTCAGCAACGACCTCAGGGGCAACCTTCTTCGACTCAGAGCCTGGGGTGACCAGATATGGCGATGAGAGGCTTCATCTGCGTCTGGGGGCCTGGAGCGCGATCTGAAGGATGGAGGCGCTGATGGGAGTTGCCTTGGTCAGTCGCGCGGATGAGGATGTTATCGCCAGGACCTCACGCGCGATGAAGATGCTTCCTGCGCGATGACCGCGTAAGTGCGCTACAGGAAGAGGCCTCGCGGGTCACGAGAAGAGGCCTAGCAAGGCATCGCGTCGCGTGAAGAAGCGACGAGTTGCGTCGCACGAAGAAGCCCCGCGTGTCGCGTCACGCGTTGAGGCTCAGGCCTCGCGGGTTGATCGCGCAAAGAGACGACGGGGCGAGATCGCCTTGTGCACAGGTTTAGAAGGCGCTGATGTCGACCGACCGATCGGAAGGGAGACCTCCTGGGGGCGGGGCGCTGATGTCGACCGACCGAGAGAGAGAGAGAGGGAGGCGGCGGGTGGGGTAGGGTAGGTTTAGGGTTTCGAGAACTCCGGCCTAGGACCGTCGCTCTGATACCATGTTGAAACGAATGAATGAGATAAGTTCCATTAACCCTAGAGCTCTCTTATATAGGAGAAAAGCTCTATGGGTAATTTACATAAAGAGGACAAACAAATACTAAATGATAAAATTACTCTAACATGATAAAAATTACTCTAACACTAATAGTGGAAATGGTTGCACAAGAGGATCCTTACTACAAAGATAGGAGGAAAAGGTTATCCAGAGCATGCAGTCACCAAACCAGCATTATTACGGGGAATAATATGGAGGATAAGTGATTGATCATATAACAACAAAGATGTGAATATAAACGAGGGTCAGTGAAACACCCCAAACATAGACTTACACCTAGTTTCACAATGTGGGAGAGTGTGCTATAAAAGGTGGAGCTTATTACTTAACAACCTAGCTAAAAATTTTTGGGTCAACAAGTCTAATTGACTCCAAACTCAACAAGATGTCATGATTTATCCTTCATAACGATTCATATATAAGCTTGTGACGTTACAGCGCCCTCTTACAAGATCATTGTTCTCACTTGAAACTGCTTAATGATAAGGACAAGAAAACTCCTAGTTCCAAATCTCCATTTGAGCTGTAAAATTCCTTATTAAAATGACACAATCTCTGAAATTACCCATCAGAAAGTTGGCATGGAGATTAACAGTTAATGAAGAGGCGATTAAAAAACAACATTCACTAGAACTGCATCCACCCATGGGAATGACGGTCACATTGTTTCAATCATGAGCCAAATCCACAACGACATAGGGAGCTCAAATTTCTGTCCAGTCAAGAAATGTCTGAAACTAACATGGCGAAAAACCTGTGATTTTCTCCCGGTTAATTGTCATATATGGTTTTTGTAAGATATTCAAATCATCCGATCTTGAACACAATCCATGTTGACTAAAGGCAACTTCACATACAGCATAATCTTATCAGATAATAACATGGGTTTTCTCAAAAGACTACTTCCAAAGACTTGATACAGGTTCACCTTCTCATTTTCTTCTTGCTCTAAAGCATTCAAAGACATGGATGGCTAAGGAAGCTAAACTAAAATGGAAAAGAAACACAAAATTTATACAGCACCAATCCAGTTTTTCAGGTAAAGATTACATGGTGAAGAGCCCAGTCAAGGCGACTTTATTAAAGAGAACATTCGGTGTCATTTCTGAACACCTCTTAGCCTGAATACCGAACAAATATCCTTAAATCATAATTATACCTCTCATTTCAATTTAGTGCGATCAAGTAGCAGGCACGAATTCTTAAGCGAATACCTCAGCTTAAGTTGAAAAAAAAAGACGCCATTTCAATGGACCGAACACCAACAACGCCATTTTCGGACACTTCTCAGCCCAAATAACACGCAGATATCCTTAAATACATATTCCTCCGCCGATTTCGACTCAGAGTCGGTGAGATCAAGTAGCATGCACGGGTTTTTCCACGAATTCACATTTTAAACACCAACAGAAAAGACCATCTCATGAACTAGTAATCCGCGGCTTCTCACCATTGCGGTGACATTAAAACGATCGGATTAATGTAGAGATTCCAATACTGCATATTCGATCGGGAATGTGCAACATCCGCCAAGTCTATAATTTCAACATCGCATGGAAGGTGGCATGGCGATGAAGTCGAATTCGGGCTAAGATCAAGGGTTTTACCGTCAAATTTCGGATTAAAGACGGTGAGATGGTACGAGGATAGTTGGAATCGCACCTTCAAAGGAGAGACGAGGCTCAGGATCGGTGTCGTGTGGCGATCGGCGGGGATTTGGGGTCCGAAAGGCGCGGCTTCAAGATAATGTTGGCCGTCGTGCTATTTATAGTGGATGAGAGGGGCCTTGCTCGAACATTGATCCGCTTCGGTCAGTTGGAATGGGATCGTGGATCCATTCGGGTTTAGCTAGGATCCATTATGCAACGAAAACCGGATCATATTTTTATCCGTTTAAAAATACGTCACTGTACATATCAGGTCCAGAGGGTAGACGGAATATTTAGTAGTTTAGGGTCCGTTTGGTAACTGGATTACTTCGGGGTAACTCGGTTTACCTCTCTCTATTCTTGGGGTGGAATTTCATCACAAATCATATTGACATCACATCACATTCTTTATTTCAACCCTCTCCGACTCTCATAACCATACCAAAAAGATACTAATCAGATCAGGTTACCCCGACCCAGCAACCAAATAGATCTAAGGCATCGTTCGGCAACCCACTCTTCCTCTCTCTTGCGTGGGTCCCACTTAATTTCTTTTTTTAAAAAATAAATCAAATCTCAATCATCAATTCCATCAAAAAATAATATACTATACCATCATATCATATAAAAATTATAAACTACTCAACTTCTACTCACTTTTCCAAACTTCAATACAATCACATCACAATAACTACTCACTTTTTCAAACTCCAATACAATCATATTACCACAAACTCACTTCTAACCCACTCCCAGTTTAACCCTCTATCCAAACACAAAAACACAAAAACGGATTACCCTCTACCAGTTTAACTCACCTTAACCCGCGTACCAGACGCACCCTAAGAGATATTCTTAATTATATGAGTG
Source organism: Ottelia alismoides (assembly GCA_037367405.1). Taxonomy (NCBI): domain Eukaryota; kingdom Viridiplantae; phylum Streptophyta; class Magnoliopsida; order Alismatales; family Hydrocharitaceae; genus Ottelia; species Ottelia alismoides. The sequence goes on from JAZKJV010009533.1 coordinate 43,649, forward strand.
TTAAATTGTTTGTACATGATATGAATACTTGAATGTATTTATTTTAGGATAAATATATATCAAGGAAAAAAGAATACATTGTTCAACTATATGAAGCTGTGCATTCATCACCTTCCATCCTCATTGTGATCATGTCTCGGGATGAGTGAATGCAACTATTTTGGTGCTTGTGCAGTTTCAAATTCTAAGGAAAATGTGTGGTTGAGAGTTGATAAACAAGAAAGTTAGTTATATTAGATGAGATGCGTACTCCGAACCTCCTATATCACAACATACAATTCTACATTCGAAATACCAAGCTGTACCAAACTTGCAGGAGAAAAGTAAAGAAGGAAGAATTGCATTTTTTTTTCATTTCATTCATACATCATATCCACAAAAAGAATATTATTATACATTGCCATACAAAAATAGCCACATGGATAGATGCATCCTTTTATCTCTCAAAATGTAAGTACATGTACAAAAATAGAGAGCGGGAATTCAATTGTACCACAAAACAGTGCTGCAACAAGTCAACTACAACTGCCTTACTGTTGCGGCTGCTGCTCCTGTAAACCTACCGAATTCACACAAATAGGTTTATGAGCAAAGGGCCCAATACGGATATAAAACAACTAGAAGGGTAAACAGAAAGTGTATAAAAAACAGTTGTGAAAACTCACAAAGTATAAATCAACTTTCATGTTCCCAACATCCACTAAGAAATGACACCTTGCAAAGAACACCATCTTGTGGAAAGTGACTTCTAACAACTCGACTTATAGTCTCAACCCAAATATGAATATCTAGTGTACATAAATTGTAACTTATAATAGAGTAGGACCACACTAGAAAAACAATGCAAGTCCACATTCCATCAATAGAGTTCCCGAATGAATGGTACGGTCTGATTCATTACGTTTATCCTAGATTTATCGCTATTGATCACAGAGTCCATGGCTTTTTATTTAATGAACTCGGTGTCTTTCCTCACAAAGGTGCACTCGGGTACTTGTACTTGGGGCCAACACCTATAAGTATCTAGAAATCACGTCGGTAAGAAAAGATGAGCTTGGACAGCAGTTTAATACTGCTTTTGGTCACCACTCACACCCCATGCTAGTAACACATATTCCCAAGAGGAGTCACATAGAGCCCGTAGGCCTCATCGTCAGGCGGAGATCACACAGAACACATTGCAGCATAAAGCACAAGGCGCAAAACACTCGACGCCATGGCGGAAAAAAATTACTAAGACACCAAAAGGATCACTAAGTAGTGCACACAACACACGGTGAGCTAAAGCAGCACTAAACTCACGATCGGGTTATTTACGGTTGTCCAAGACTCTATCCGAGTTGACAAGGAGACATGCTTCTCAATGGATGATACTTCATTTTATCGTTAGATTTAATCAACAAGTTGATTTGTGTAAGATCAGTTAGGCACTAAGCTGATGTCAGTGGAAATCTTGGCACGCATGCATGTTGAAGTTCACAGTTATGATTTGCCACACCTAAGTGGTGAACCGCCGACCATGCCACCAATATCAAAGTAGTGCTTGAACAACTGCAACAAGCACTTATCTGTTGACCAACGCCACCTAGGGATGAGGATTGCAGATCGCTAGGAGATCTACACGAGCTTGAACTATAATGCATCTTTTTATAGATGGTAAGGTAAGATCATTTATTTGCCCAAAACAATGCCTAAGATAGTCGGATACATCAGGTCTGCCACCTCTGGTGGCTATACTGAAAGTAGGTACACACCAATGGGTGCAGACATTGGAATTTCAACTTAACATGGCAAGTACTTATATGACAACAACCGAATTACTCATCAAAATAACAATCAAGAAGTGGTAAGGAACCAAAGTTATGGTTTGAATATATAAATTATTCACTAGAAATTCCCTATCACGAGACCAATTTTTGCACAGAGAAAATGAAAAAAAGACATACAAATAATTAGAAACAACAAAAAAAAGATATATATTCCAAAAAGTAGTAGTCACAGCAAGAAGCTCAACAAGGAAGCATGTAGAAGTAAGTTTTAGGTTCATAAGTCAAGATGCAACATTATGTAACAACAAGAATAACATACATTATTGATAATTGTAATCATATGACTATTTAGGAAAAAGAGCTGCTGTCAATTGCCAATACAGACTATTCAACCCAAAGAACAGAAATCATAATGCTTTGAATCGATGATGGCAATCTAAATCTCCTTTTCGAATAATATGGGAAAAATATGACATGCAAACTATATTTTAAAAATTAGCACTTCCAAAAGCAAGCGCATGTTGGAAACAATCAACAAGTAAAAGAAAGAACAGCTGAAGACATGCATCGACACATGTACTACCCAAGATGAAAGGAGGATTACGATTACCCGAGAGTTACTTGTATTCTACCTTTTACTAAAACTAGACAAGTAATTATGCAATGAGTGAAAATTCTGGTCATGTTGATATGGCATCTGCCATTAAATGGAATAAAAAGAGAATACTCCACTTTACAGAGGGATGCCAAGCATGAGACCTGAAGGATGAATGCACTCAGATTCCCTAGATGTTTTAGGAAGCACTGGCAAACTTTACATTGGGACATAAAAAAAAATATGGCAGTCTCCGATGAACAATCTAATGACCGTATAAACAGGGACGAAGCTAGAATTTTTGGTATGAGGTGGCTAAAAAAACTTAAAAGAATTTTTATCGATAAAGTTTTTTACTTGAAATTATGACCAGAATTTTCTTAAACTAAAAATCATTTCATTTTGAGAAGAGGTACAATTTTTTTGAACAAATCGCATCATTTTATAAAAAAAAATGAACAAAAATCCTAAACAAAGTTACAAGTAAACTTTTACTAATTAGTTGCTAATTTTTTATAGGTACAAATACAGTCATTTATTTTACATTTATATCTAAAAAACTATTATAAAATATATATACCATAGTTTTTTTAATAAGAGATCTGGTAATTTCGAGGGTCTGGAGTGTTCCATTGGGATTTGAATGCATGTCCTTTAAGGTGGAGGCACATTGTAGTACCACCAGACCACTCCTTGGATTCATATATAATGTAGTTAATGGTATAATTGTCTTGTCAGTAGTTAAGGGTTAATATTCGATCAACACCTTTATGGAGGTTTATAAGATTTTGAGTGAAATATATTTTTCATGACAACAACAATAAATAATTGTTTATACATTGGGCATCGTTGATGATGTAGTAACACATGTCATTTGTTAATATTTTCAAAATCAAGTAGAAAAATTCTTAAGTAATTTAACGACAGTTTTGGTTCTAAAAATCACTATGTGGCATCATCAAGATCAAATACTATCACATGTTTTTTTCTTAAAAGGGATCTACAAAGTTAGGATGACTTTCTGCTAAGCAATATAGGTCGTGATAGTGGTTTGCTTCAACCATATCAAACAAAATGGAATTACAAATCTCATAGCACAAGACATCCATTTTCATTCTTTTTTACAATTCGTCATTCTTGATCACACTGATTGCCTTTTTTATTTTCAATTTGGCATTTTTTAATTTTTTAAGTTTTAGATTACCAAGTGATATGTTATAATACCAATTCTGAAATCTAAATCATGAACGATCCATGTAAACATATGGAGATTCTTTATGGAAAATATCAAACAGAGCAAGGTATTATCACATTTTATACAACTTTACGAATATTAAATCATAGTACTCATAGTTGGAGCCTATTTTAATGTGAAACATAAGAAAAAATAAATTAGAATAATATGGGAACATTTCGAGAAATTATAATAGAAACTATCAACTTCAATTGTTCACATTTTTAAGTAAGAGAACAAAATCCCATTCATTATGTAACAGGGTATTTAAATTACAAAGTTTATAAGTTTAACGTAAATATCAACTAACCTTTGAATGAAGAAACAAGAATTGATGTTAGTTACTTCTTCCCTACATTAATGCTACTCCAAATATCACGGGGAGGTCTGGATGAAAGAAACAACCCGAGAGAGGAAAACCCCGATGTTATTTATAATACTAATTTATAATTTTGATTTACTTTTTTTCTCTATATTAAAATTAATAGGCAATTACTTGCTCATTTTGGAGAAGTCATTTCCTAAATAATAGGGATAGAAGACAACAACTCCTAACTAATAGGGACTTTCCAAAAATCTTGGGGGGTCAGGCCCCCTCCCGCCCCCCTCTCCCTCCGTCACTGCGTATAAAAATCATAAATTAGCAAATATGCAGAAGATTTTCTTAGAAAGGTAAAGATGTCACAAGAAAAATGGCATGCCAACTTCAAACAGGAAAAACAGAACAAGAAAACAAAATTAGTTTATAGTTCTCTATTGAAATGAATCTAAGCAAATAGGTACATCATAGGAACTGCAAACAAAACCGAATTGTCCAATTCAAGTTGAATGGTTAACTATCACGAGGTTGTGATAAAATAACCAGAATCAACTCAATTAGTACGGAAACCACCAGCTCGCAATTCCACAAACAATACATTTCAAGGATGTTCTTGCCTCTTGGAAGGAAGCAGAAACTATATTTTATTTTCTACAACACATGTTCCTTTTCTGGACATACTGCATCGCATGTACCCCACGATCAATTCACGGCGATCCAAATGAAGGTGCTTGTCTGGGGCATTCCGTCGAACACCTTGCGCATGGATGCCAATCAGCCGGCAAAGGTGTAGATGAAGGTGTTGAGAACGTACGGGTTGGAGAACTGGATATGCCTTGCGAGTACTTGAAGAGGTGGCGTAAGCTGAAGAGGCAGAGGCGAAGCATGAGCGAGAAGAGGGAGACGTGATGGTGTCATAACGACGATCGTAAGGGTCATAGTGAATATTGATAAAATTTGAGGGGTCGAATGTAAAACAAAACTCATTTATTTAAAAAATTCCTCCGTCACAGATGAATGACCTGAAAAATATAACCAAATATTGATCAGAACTAAAATGCGGAAGAAAATCTGTCTTGGATCAATCATGTTAGATATGGGACAATAGTTGCAGGAGAGGATCCGGAGGCTGACATAATCACCATCTTGCTGTTGCTGCTGCAAGGAAGACTCTCTTGTCCGATCCTTTGCGATTCGACGCCGTATAACACTACAAACTGGACGGCCTTTGGGAACGCTTATTGGGGACGGTCATGTAGCAACAGGGTTGTAGGCTGACCGTCCCGTCTCTATAGTAATAGTGACGGTCATTAACGACCGTCGCCGTTAATTTGACCTTTAGGGACGGTTATATAGCCGTCCCTTACTAGGAGAGCCCCAGCTTGTTTTTTATCTACCCGGGTACTTTAGCGGACAGTCATAACCGTCTCCGTTACTCCACTGTGGCTGTCGCGTATACGAATCTATAGGGGACGGTTGTGACCGTCCCCTATAGTTGGTTTAGGGGACGGTTGCATAACCGTCGCCAATTCCTTTCTAATTAGCGCGCTCCTCCAAATATCTGCAACCAAAGGGGATGGTCTACTTATAACCGTCCCTGATTATTCTTATAGGGGACGGTTGGACGACCGTCCCCGATGGTCCTATATCTTCTCCGATTGAATCCATTCCTCATTCTTCACTTGATCAGCCCACCCCTCTCGCCCTCTCCGGCCTATTCGCCCTCCTCGTCAGCCCCCGTACGGCCATCGCCTGTCGTCCTCCTCCGCCCAGTTGCCCTCTCGCCCTCTTCCTCAGCCCCCGCACGGCCGTCGCCCGTCGCCCTCCTCCTCCGCCCTCTCGTCCTCCGTCCCCTCGACCTCCGCCTGCTCGCCCTCCGCCCGCACGGCCTCCTCCCTATAGTCGGTGCCCGACTTCCTCGACATCCCCCTCCCCTCCGAAGCCACCTCCCTCCGCCTTGATTTCATCCTCTTATTTGGTTGTAAGTTTTTTTAATTATTTTTAATAAATTATTCATACTTATCATTGTATAGACTTTTTAAAATAATAGCTTAATCTTTGTAAAAATGAAGTATTCCTAATGTAGTATTTTAAATGATTAATAGTTTAGTTAAGAGGATCAAATATATAGTTAGATCAAAAACATAGTAGTTAAATGCTTATTAGTTTAGTTCAGAGGATCAAAAAAATATAACTTACTATACATTATTGAAACTTACCATACTTTATTGTAATTAACTTTGAATCTTACCTTTAGGCAATGAACAAAAATTGGATGAACAAAAGATTCGATGATTATCGGACATATAACAAAGGGGTTATCGGATTCTTAGACTGGGCATTTCGATATGAGTCGCTCTATCATATTGTAGGAGGTGAGGAGACATGATACATTGTCCTTGCATAAGACGCAAGAACACTCTGGCCCATAATCGAATCATAGTTTACGAGCATTTGATATTAAATGGTTTTTGGCTTCATTATATGAATTGGGCGTATCATGGTGAAGGAGTTATTTTAGAAGAAGATAATAATGTCCAAGTTGATACTGAAAGAGATGTGTCTGAAACATATGACCGTGATGCTATGTTTGAGATGATAGATAATATTCGAGGACATGACACTGATGAAATGATGGATTCGCTTCCGGATATCTTACTTGAAAAAATACAAGATGCAGAAAAGCCATTATACTCAGGAATCAAAATTTCTCGATTACGTTTTCTTTTGGAAATGTTTAAGATAAAAGTGAAGAATCGATGTACATCGGTTACGATAACAGATGTCTTACAGTTGATTAGGACCTTACTAAATAATCCAGAAAATTTTCCAAAGGACTGGAAGGACGCTAAGTCAAGATTTCGCGCACTTGGACTAAACTACGAGAAAATTGACGCATTTTCGAATGACTGCATTTTATATTGGAAGGATTATTCAAACTTAGATACATGTCCTGATTGCAAAAGTAACAGATATAAGAATATGGGTCATGATTAGAAGAGGAAAAAATCAGAGAAGATTTTACGGTTCTTTCCTTTGATTCCTCGATTACAACGATTATATTCATATTAAAGAACGACTAGAATGATGATATGGTACAGTAATATCAAAAAGAAAGATGTAAATGGTGTTATGCGACATCCATCAGATACAGAGGAGTGGAGGAAATTCGATGAAATGTATTCATCGTTCTCCGAAGAAGTAAGAAACGTACGATTGGGTCTTGTTTCCGACAGTTTTAATCCATTCAGAAATATGAGTACGAGTTACTCTATTTGGCATGTGATACTTGTTACATATAATCTGCTACCATGGATGTCAATGGCATCTTCTTTTATGATGATGCCGTTATTGATACATGATCTTAAGGGGTTAGGTAATGCGATAGATACATATATGCAACCGTTGATTGATGAACTAAAGATTATGTGGAACTCTGGAGTGAGTATGTATGATGCGGTAAAGAAAGAGTTCTTTACGATGCGTGCTTCTTTATTGTGGACAATTAATGACTTTCTCGCGTATACTAATTTATCGGTATGAAGTACGAAAGGTAACTCGCATGTCCGGTTTGTATGGATAAAACACATTCAACATGGCTAAGTGCAAGTATGAAACATTGTTATTTGGGACATCGTCGTTTCTTACCCGTAAGTCATATATGGTTAAGAAGTGAAAATAACTACAAGTTTGATGGACAGTTGTTTGGACGCCGGTTAAGTTTGAATCGTCAATCAGGAAGCGCAATGTGGATGGAACAAAAAAATTTGGACAACTACTCTCTCGGTCGATTATTTAAGAGGAAGGCATCTGGTGGATGACGAAAACAAAGTATATTCTTTAAGGAGGTACCCTATTGGCATACTTTACAGGTCTGTCATAACTTAAAACGTGATGCACATAGAGAAGAATGTTATGGAAAATATTCTTGGAATTTTAAATATTTATAGTACTACGAAAGACAGTTTGCGAGCCAGACGTGATCTAATACAGTTGAGTATCCGACCCGAACTACATCGATAGAGTCAGAGAATTCTATAGTGATAATTCCCAAAGCGGTGTATACTTTATCCAGTGCTGACAAAGATAAGATACTTAATTTTATTAAATCAATTAGAGTATCTAATGGATTCTCCTCTCAAATAAGCAGATGTATAAATATGGCGGAAAGAAAAATATCGGCATTTAAAAGTCATGATTGTCATGTATTGATGCAATTTCATTTCCCGTTGGCGATCAGAGTTGTACATCTTGATGTTTTGCAGCCACTAAGTAAACTCAGTTAGTTTTTTAAAGTCCTGTGTTCGAAGACTTTAGATTCTGAAGTGTTGTTTAGATTAGAGACAGATATTGTTATCACTTTATGTAAGCTGGAGCAGCTCTTTCCACCTACATTTTCGATATAATGGTACATGTAATTATTCATCTTGCTAGTGAAGCTCGAATTGTGTTCCTGTACAGTATCGATGGATGTATCCAATTGAAAGATACCTAAGGAAATTAAAGAATATGGTGTTTAATAAAGATGCACCTGAAGGTTGCATTATCGAGGGATATTTATGTGAAGAATGTATCACATTTTGTGACATGTATATGGATGATGACAAGAGTATTATATTCGTCGGTTCGAACGAAATAATGATGGTGAATTGTGAACAGAAGATCCAAACAAACTTTGGATTTTTCAACAAAATGGATGAACTATCCTAAAGAGTGCCCGTCGTAGTATTTCAGATGATGAAAGAGACCTTATCCATTATTATATTTTGATGTAAATAGACGAGGTTCATTCTTTCTTTGAAGAGTTTCAGTCAAGAACCACTAGCAAATCAGACTTTCTTAAATGGTTCGGGGATAATATTGAACTATTAAAAGTTACCTAAGATTAACAGTGGAGCACGAATCTCGATATAATCTACAGGAATCCATACTCATTAGTACTATCACATTCCGACTATATCGTTAATGGATTCATATTTCGAAAAAAGTCAATTGATAAAAATAAAGTATCACAACTTTCTGGAGTAATATTGAAGGCTGATCTTAGTGCTGAAATTGACGGATACTATGACGAGATTATTGATATACTAGACTTCAGTTTTACACATGATGCAAGGTGTGTTCTATTTCTTTGCATCTGGTTCGATGTGGGTCGCGTTGGATTATGTTACAAGAAGGATAGAAATGGAGTTCTCTCTTTAAAGTAAACAGGTCGGTTGTAGATCAATGAGCCTTATGTGCTTGTCAGTCAGGTAGAACGTGTCTTCTATGTTCCAGATAACTCAGTTAGTGGATGGATTATACCCATTAGAACAACACCGAGAGATTTCTTCGGTGTTAACGAAGAGGGAGATGCACTAGACAATGACGTTGCATACCAAAATAACTCAAGTGATTTTTTTCATGAAGTATTAGACAACGACGTTGGACTAGCAACACTAGGTAAAGCTATTTTTTATTTTATATTCAAATAATTGAATTTATTCAAATCTATCTAAATGTATTTTTTAATTGAATTGCAGAGATGGCTCCTAGACCTAGACATATTTGGGAGGTTCCCCAACCTCCTCAGCAGCTACAGAGAGGTTCTTCTGATGCAGGCAGTGGAGATACCCAGAGACGATGTGGACCGTCTCAGTGTAGATTTTTAAATCGTCTTGCACCCGGCATGTCTGCATTTACCCCACGAGCAGATACTGAGTATTTTTCTACAACACATGTTCCTTTTCTGGACATACTGCATCGCATGTACCCCACGATCAATTCACGACGATCCAAATGAAGGTGCTTGTCTGGGGCATTCCGTCGAACACCTTGCGCATGGATGCCAATCAGCCGGCAAAGGTGTAGATGAAGGTGTTGAGAACGTACGGGTCGGAGAACTGGATATGCCTTGCGAGTACTTGAGGAGGAGGCGTAAGCTGAAGAGGCGGAGGCGAAGCATGAGCGAGAAGAGGGAGACGTGGTGGTGTCATAACGACGATCGTAAGGGGTCATAGTGAATATTTATAAAATTTGAGGGGTCGAATGTAAAACAAAACTCATTTATTTAAAAAATTTCTCCGTCACAGATGAATGGCCAGAAAAATATAACCAAAATATTGATCAGAACTAAAATGCGGAAGAAAATCTGTCTTTGATCAATCATGTTAGATATGGGACAATAGTTGCAGGAGAGGATCCGGAGGCTGACATAATCACCATCTTGCTGCTGCTGCAATGAAGACTCTCTTGTCCGATCCTTTGCGATTCGATGTCGTATAAGTAACCCTCGTATCGTCCTTCTCGAACCTGTAGATGCTCTTCATGCGGAAGAACGATCTTGCAGTGACTAGACTATCATAGCCAGCCTGGTGGTGATTTCCATCGCTTACGAGCACGCCTAGAGTTGTCGCCATCCTTGCAAGGCCGAGCTTCTCGATGTGCTTGATGTCGTAAATCGAGCCCAGCAATCCGATAGCCGTTAGAGTGAACTCCGGCAAAGTAGATGGAAGAGGCGGACCGCAGGTTGCAAGCTTAATTATGTATGCAATGTCGTATAGGACATGAAAAGTTACCCACTTGATCCTTCTACCCCTACGGTATAAGAGCTCCCTAAACTGGTGCGCAAAGACCTTCGCATCAACCCCTTTGTTCCGATTGGTCTCAAAATCGGTTCCGTTGCGCTCGAGAAATCTGATGGACGATGACACGTGAGGATCAGTAGCGACGTCGAAGCCGCAGAAGTTGAACTGCCACGAGTACTCTGCCATATATGGGACCGTGCCATGCGGATCGAACAATGTGACACCAAGTTGGATGATTTTAGTATTATCAATGTTGTATTTGAGATCTGAATAACATCTCACTTCGATGGTGTTGCGAGGGGTATGATGCAAGAATCCCGGGAACTCCACGTCGACGGCGACGTAACGAAAATGAGAGAGAATGCGGGAAATGTTGCGGAACTCATCATCCAAGTTGTCACGGAAGACTTGTACAACCACCACCGTGATCGATCCGCCTTCCCAAAGACCGTGCTCGGCTGTGGTAAGATGTGGAGATTAGATGACATGAATGTGAGGTCGGATTGTTTATATAGTATTCTCCTCTTAGGAGTGAACGCTTGATTCCCGATCGTTTCATATATCAATCACCTGAGGCAAAATCTTCCAGTCCAGTCCAGTCCTTGTCCTATCGGGATTGTCCATTAAGTTTAAAAATATGATTATCCTATCAGGATTGTCCATTAGATTTAACTGTTGTAATTTCTTCAATAAATTGGTTGCACCCAAAATCCTCAGGACCAATCTAATTATAGAGAGAGATACACCAAATCGGTTGCAACACAAAATATTATCGTGCACCAAATTGGTTGGACATCAGCCAAAAATTCCCTTTCCCGTATTAAATTTTCCTGTATCACAAGTAACAAACTTCATGTTGCCTTTGCCATCTTTGGATTCTCTACCCAACAATTCATATCATAACATTCATTATAATTTGAAGTTTATCCATAAACTAATATTTTTATTAAAGTAATCGTTTTGTACGGTCATTATTTATAACAAGCGGCAGAGCGCAAGAAGAACATATACAGAGGCGGCCATGCACAGATATCGGACTTCGCATGCAAAGATGCGTGGGGGTGAGGTCGTGTCAAGTGACACATCGGGAGGAGAGGCAAAAGGCACGTACAAAGAATGTTGGTGCGTCAGCAATAAAGTCGTTTATTATGATAGGAGGCCGACAGAGGATCACAAAGGGAAATAATTAGCCGGAAAGGATAAAATCGGAATGATAAGGAGAGATGTGGGGGTGAAATTGGAATTTGCTGTAGAAATAATTGGGTTGACGCTGCGTGGAAAAGTACTAGTGGGGAGCCCGTGCGTTGCACGGGGAAGTAAATTATTATAGAAAGTAATCATCTTCATCTTCAATATCATAATCAATATTATAATGACAAAATCTATTATCTTGCATTATCATTTGTTGGTAGTTATATAACAATGATTTAACTAAATGTTGTTCTACCTAGAGATAGAGATAGTTAGTAAGGATTAATAGAGAAAAGATACATGCTATCTTTCTTGTCAAAGTGTTTTTATAGGTTTGAGTGGTAACAGTGAAAAATTGCCATTAGAAATGAAAATTGGTTGGCTTCTTGTTTCTTGTGAATTTCAGTTAGAATGTCATTTCTCACTCAATGATGTTCGGTCCTAAATATTGATTGCCATTACGAACAATACGATGACGTATAATTTGTTAGAACTTCAACCAAAAAATGTGAGTTTGCAATATGTAATATTAAATCGTTATCATATATTTGAAATCACAATATAACTAACAATGTCAAAAGTACTTGACATTATAGACACAATTTCTTCATAGTAGCTTCAATCGAATACGGAGTTATACTTTTGAAAATGAAGAAGGTAATTATGGAAGCATTAAACTACAACATCGATGACATAATTAAGATGGGATTATCACGCAACTTCAACAATATTCTTAACAATCCGACTATCATCCAGAAAAGATGATCTAGGAAGTCAATCTTCTCCGAACCGGCATTCTCGTCATAACCAACTACGTGATATTTTTATTGTGCATGTACTCTACCTTCATATCCTGCTTCTACCTATGTAGATCTAAAGGTATCCGATTGAAGATATGGTTCTTCTGCTGCTTTGTATTCAACCATGGATTTAATCTCAAGAATTTTGATTGTGTCTTTCTCTTCCAATTCTTAAGGAAATTCAATGCAGTGTTGTTCAAGGAACTGGGTCTTTCCAAGCTTACATTCACGTGATCTTTTTGTGGTTTAAATTCCCGATCATCCATTGCTTCTTCTAACGAAGCCTCTTCAAATGCCCGTCAACACCATGCTAAAGTAGGTAGTCAAATGTGAAGTAATTAAAATAGAATCGCGGGGAGTTCAGGTACCTTGAGGATAATAGACCCCTCATCATAAAGTTGAGCTGTGGGAGCCTCCAAGATGGAGAAGAGATCGAGTTTGTCATCCAACCCCTCGTGGTGGTTCCCGCTGAAGCATTTGCATTAGTTGCGAGTGTTGAAGCAGTTAATTGCTTCTATTATCATTGTTGTCTTGCAGAAAACTCTGGAACGTCTTTGCAAGGCAGACATAGCTTCTTCAGCTTTAATGGTCTCACGATCCTATTACTTTGCATATTCTGCTCCTCCAATGCGGAGAACCCATGGGAATTGCTACTTAAGTAGCCTCTTTGGCAGTGATTTCGTCCTGCAATTGCCGATTTCTGCTTGGAAAAAATGAAAAAACCTCAATTTTTTATTTTTCTATTGACATGTGATCGAGCATAAGTTTATATGCGAAGCCTCTCATGCCTAATATTTCACGTTGAAATCTAAAAGGGAAATATGCGTGCTCATTGTTTGAAGTAGTTTAAATTGATTTATTTGTCTGGAGACCACTAAAAGCGGACAGACCATCGAAATTGAAGTTGGAAGATGGTTTTTACAAACCCAAAAGAGAAATTGATCACCACTTGGACCTTCTCAATTCATGAAATTGCATATCTTCTGGTGGAGTTCTCATCTCATACTCAAACCTGAATATTCTTGTGCATATATCGAACATGTGCTCCTCATCTTCGCCATCATTCCAAGAACTTGAAGGTACGTCTTGGATGGATCCATCTGTTCCTTCCGAAGCAATCACCTTCTTTGGTTCAGGAGCAGTCATGTTGCCTTCATCGATCTTCCTATCCCCCGCAACGACCCGTTTCCAGCTCCATGTGACTGTTTGTTTGAACTACAGTTGAGTACTATCTTTAATTTGTTTACATGGATTCACTTCAGTTGCATCCATTGTAGATATGGAGGATGTGATGTGTTTTTCAATGGTGTCTTGCTCAAGAGGGGGGTGTTTCGTTTTTCTTGTAGATGCGATCTCATGTGGCCGCGACGAACCCTCTCAGAGCTGAAGGCCTTACTACACAATTCATATTGATTCCACTTAACCCCATCTTTTACAGGAGAGTCCTCGTCCATGTGGATTTTTCCTTCCTGTCACCATTTATTGACATCTCTGTTGTCTCTTCTTGGTGTGGAGTTTCGAGAGTAGGTTCATGATTGTCTCAGCCATTTGATGTGCTTTCAAGAACCAAGAAAGTAAAGCAGGGGATTTCGGAAGGGAGTCTACAATAGAGATATTTTGTTGTAACATCGTGATCCTTGAATTGGTATTTCTCTCGTGTCTGATAAAATGGGTGATCATCTCAGGTGAAAAATAGCTCGAATCTTCAACACATACATGTTGCGTATGTGCTTCAACGATGGACGGGTTAGTAATTTTGTCGATCAAGTCTGTCTGCATTCTCATCGTTATGTGATGCTTACTGATGGGTTTTAGAATACAAAACATGCCTGCCTTGAGGAAGGAACCAATGACTGTTATGATGATTGGAAACAGACAAAGTATGTTTCCTATTTGGTACTATACTGTAATCTATATTCGACTGAATAGGTTTGCTTGGTACCCGTTTAGTCGCATAAATGCTCGTCAATGGGGTTCTCAGGTAGAGGGTCTGATGAAGCTAATAAAAGGAGAACAAATGAGATCATTCAACATTGGAAACCCAACGAAATTCACGATGCTCGAACTCGCCAATGGTTCGGAGAGAGTTCGACCCCAAGGATCTTCCTCTGGGAGGAGAGGGCACGTACGACGGGATGGAGGGAGAGCGAACAGAGTCCGGCGTCGGACTGCTAGACGCGACCGAAGCGGTCGGTGTCGTTGGTGAAGCCGGGGCCGAAGAGGGCGGAGCCGCAGGTGAGGCGGTCGTACTTGATGAGGATGGCATCGTGACCCCTGATGGAGGAGTCGTATGAGAGGGGGTCGATGGAGCCGACGACAGGGGCGTCGGTGGCGATGCCGTGGAAGCAGATATCGGCGGTGGAGGAGGAGGGACTTCGCCCCCGTGGATGTCGGGGGGAAGAAGCGAAGAGTTCCCTCCTGCAGGAACTGGAATACGTGCGGCTGCGAGACCTCGACGGGAGAGCCGCCCGAAAAGAAGCGGTACGATAGCCACTGGCAGCCGAAGGCGTCGCCCAAGTGGAGCAACCTTGTCGACGAGAAGCTGGGGTTCTGCAACAGAGGCAATTTTGGATGGGGCCGACATTGTTAAAATAGGGAAGGACAATTCTGGGAAGATTCCTGGAGATGAGAAGGGCGTAAATGGAATGTTTGATGCAAAAAGTAATGGACTGACGCTCCTTAATATATATATATATATATATATATATATATATATATTGGATTGGGCTGACTTGTTTAATGTATATATAACTAGTGCATACCCACGTACAAAGCACGGAGAAAATTGTTCTGCTATAACATATACAGTAATCATATTATTATTTATTGTAAAATCATACAATAAGATTTTGTATTGCTACTTATAAACATATTTTTGTGTGTGAGAAAATAATAACTTTATCTGCAAATAAAAAATGATAACTTTATCGACGATAAGTTTCGGAAATTATAACTTTATCTGCAAATTATATTATATCCATATTCTTATGTACAAATAAAAAATTCTAACTTTATCTGCATAATTTGTCTAAGGGGTTGATGGGGCTGCCCCCTAGGGGCAGTCAACATGGCTTTCCCGCCTCATTTTTTTGATAATTTTTTTATTTTTTTTGAAAACTATCGACATGTATATACATCTATATATCCCTCCTATATGCCATTCGAATTTCGGTAGAAACAGATACTCCTACTGCCTCCATCCAGACAGGGTCGATTTAAAAAATCCCGCGACCGTTAAAAAAATGGCATATGGATGGAGGCCGTAGGAGTCTCTGTTTCTGACGAAATTCGAATGGCGTGTATGAGGGATATAGGGATGAATATACATGGTTTTATTTTTCCAAAAAAATTACTAAAAAATGAGATGGGGGCAGCCATGTTGGCTACCCCTAGGGGCAGCCCCATTTTTCCCTTTGTCTAAACCAAAATAAGCGAAATTGTTCACATCCATTTAAAAGCAGATACGATAACAAACACATGCACAAATTTATTCGTATTTGATTGAATCACTATGCATACACTACTTAACATGTCAAGAAGTTCATCTTGGGAAAAATAGGTAAGTGTCACATATACATCCCAATCCCCGGTAAATAATGGGGGTTGTATTAGATAGCCAACATCAAATATAAAACAACTCAATCATTCGAAACTTGATTATTCAACAATAGCTATAAAAAATCATCGTTACAGACATATTTTATTTTAGTGGGGACACCATTAGCTACAATGATTAAATCCCACAATTGACATACTGACTTTGTTTATAATGAGAAAGATCTTATGACTATTATACAATACTGAGGTTGTTAGATTCTTGTAAATGCATGGGTATAAATATGTGCTATGTTTCATCTATGTAAACTCAAACAACTTTATGTAATGAAAGTAAATAGCTTAGCCTCTCAAACATTAGTCTTCTTTCAATTTATGGTAATTGTGTTCATTCATTACAAATTTTTGAACATATGCACAATATCTAAACATTTTAGATATTGCATATAACTTTCGTTGTGAACAATTTTTTTAAAGAAATAGAGATTTTAGATCACATGGTATCATTAAAATTTCAACTCGGTCCAATACCCACATCTCCATTTTTTTGTCAAATTTTAACAATATAAATAGATTTGAAATTTACCCCTTCTCGATTACCAATATTAACTTGGAATATAATTATGTCGGTAATATTTTATACTTACGATGTATTTTAATATATTTTTGGTTTTTTATAACGATACACTACATAAAGTGTGTATTTTAATATATTTTTGGTTTTTTATAATCATATACTATATATAGTATCTATTTTAATATAGTTTTGATTTTTTGTAACGATATACTATGTAGACTGTGTATTTTAATATATTTTTGGATATGTATTATTATGTAATAATATATATTTATATATTTAATGTAACTTGAGTTTTTCTGTATATTAAAAATTCTATAATTTTTAAAGCACATGTATATTTTTTAATAGTTTTTTATTTATTAAAAATAGTAAATGTTTATATTCTCTCAAAACTAAAATATATGTGATAGTATATAAATATGTATCTTATAGTATTTTTGTTTTATATATCTATTAGTATTTTGTTTTTGTTTTATTTAATATATGACATTGAATGTATAGCAGCGAATATCCATGATCTCGAGCAGGACAATTAATGAAACTATTCTTATGTGTGCTATATAGGAGGTGTATATTAATATTTTCTAATTGAGGGAATAAATTGCAATAATATAAACTATTTGTGTGGGCAGCAATTAATTGAAAATGCAGGTGGGTATCACTGCAAAACTCATGAAGGGTTGTGACCGAGCTGCTCAAAATCAATCTCGATCGTTAATCACTATGATTAAATGGCGATTCAACAGTCCCTATAGGATCTGGAGGACCTCGTGTTCTTCTTCAACTCTAATTCATTCGAGGTGGCATATGGGTCACTCGTACTCATTAATGGTTATCGTTTTCATACCTTAAATTCCGGTAAATATTTAATAACTCAAAATCATGGAGTGATGGTTCGTGGATCTTGTTATGAGGAAGATCATATGAATTATTACGGAATTTTTAAGGAGATACTAGAAGTGGAATATATTATACCAGGCTTGAATAAAGTAATTCTCATCTTGTGTGATTGGTATGAACCCAATGGAGGAGTAGTACTCGATAGAAGAAATAACAGTGTCGACGTGGTACCAAGAAAATTTATACGCAGATTAGAACCATTCGTCTTAGCTTCTCAAGCGGATCAAGTATGCTATCTCCCACAAGTATCAAAGAAGAGAAAGAGCGTTGAAACTCTAATTGTTGTGAAGATAAATTCTCGAGGTTATATTTCTACTGCTTACACTCATCGTGAAGATGACATAGATGAAGCATTCACACCGACACATGAACGAATAGACTTAACATAAGAAGTCTCAATCATCGAATCGATTCGATTTGCTGATAATGAAGTTTTTTGTGTTGACTTACAAGATAATACCGACTCTAGATATGATGATTCAGAAAACTCAAAAAATGAAGAAATATCATTTAATCCCACCGAAATAAATGATGACGAATAGTTGTAAGTTTTAATACACAATTATAATCGAATTAGCTAAAATCTTACTAATAATTATGTAATTAACTATTACATAGTCATTACAGTCATGGCAGGTTTTGGACATGGTGGGGCTCATGGATCACATAGATTTGATCGTCCATCTTCCTCAGACACACCTTCGTCCAGTAGGCAGCCCACCCCGGATGATGTTTTAGATTCACAGTCCGACGAGGTCTGACGGGTCATAGCCTACTACGAGTCTCTTGGTTATCCTCAGCCACCCTTTTATGTAGGCGGCTATGGAGAGCCATCTACCTCAGCAGCTCCTACTGGATTCCATGTCCCGATCCCCATAACAGCACGGACATTGATGGGTTCTGATTCTCCTTTTTCTGGACGTCTGAGCACCTCCGTGCCTTTACCTGCTGCATTTGGACAAACTTCGGTGTCCCACCCTTTGTTGGAGGTTACGGCGGATGGGAGGTAATATTTTAATAAATTTTGTCATTAAAATTTTTCCAAATATTTATATATTGTATCATATTTAAAAATTTTAGCAAATGCAGGGACTTTTTGAATAGCAACAGGGTGGCAAAGGAGATAACCAATATAATCAAGAGTCCAAGACACACTTGACTTCCATACAATTTAGATGGTGTCGCATCCTTGCTGCAGAACAGGAGAGACTGTTTGACATGTTTCTGATAAGAAAAATTTTTAAGAAGTAATATAGAAATTTTTGGTCAAGTTTTTTGGATCTGATATTTTGTTGTAATTTTCAGAGTAGGTTTCGCCTTGATTCTGGTCTGGGGAAGGAGGCTTATCGTCTCATTTGGCGGAAAAGAAAATGAGCGATACATTTTTCAAGACAAGGAGAGTCTCGCATGCGAAGACGGGATGTGAGGAGATGAATTTTGAGGAGATGAAGAGGTTCCCGCCAACATAGTGTACGGAGGATAGATATTGTATTTCTCAAATAATTTATAATAAACTTTTTAAAGTAATCAATAATCATAACATAATCCTTCAGATGGGTGGATTTCTGTGATGCATTCGTTGCGGATGCGGAGTTTGGAAGAAGATCCACGGCGGGAAGGATAAATCGCCAAAAATAAAGGATTAAATCGACAAGTGGCTCTAAAAGCCACAATCAGATTAGAGCGGAGATGGTATTACAATATAAAATTTATTTTTTGAAATTTATTTTTTGAAATCACTTTAATATAATGCAATGTTGTTATCACAACTTAAAATTTTTTTCAGGCAGGTAGGTTGGAAAGAGAACCCTCTTTTCAGGAGTGGTAGTCGAGGTCTCATGTGAGTGGGAAAGAAGGAGAGTCGCAATAGTCCACTCATGAGGTAGGAGAATTGTTGGTAAGTCTATCAATTTATTTGCAATTGAATGATATATTATAACTCGTTTTTCTATATTTCACTTTGTATTTCAAGATCGTTATTTGGCACTATCTGCAGAAAAATAGGGTGGTGAATGGTGATCCAACTGGAGAGCAACCATCATTTGATAAAAAAATATGGAAGAAGGTATAGATAAATATTATCTTACTATACTCATTTCTAATATATAATTTCATATTAAACAATGAAAATCTTATAAGGTGTTGGGGGAGAGGGACGTTGTGGCGAACAGGAAGCAGACGCTTGGTGGTCTTCCTCCATACTATGTGGAGGAACATCGTCACTCCTATTCTGCATACTCCCAACCGTCGTACACACAATTACATCCGTCCCAATCATCAATTCCAATGGAGTCGCAGAAGGCGATGATGGTGGAGCAGGTGACGAAGCTCCGAGAAGATTTCACGGCGTACATGTAAGTATTCTACTTATAGAATGAGTAATAATTTTATATTTCTATATCTACAAAATGCAAGTAACATGTATATATCTTCCATATATAATATAGGTCGCAAGGGCATGCATCTCAACCTGAGGAGATTGAATCCGATGACGAAGAGGAGGAGGAGAACGATCCTAAAGAAGAGGCACGCATGTATGCTAGGTTCAAAGAAAAGGAGAAGGAAAAAAAAAGAAATCAAAGAAGGGTTTAATGTCTAAATTTTTTAGATCAAAGAAGAAGTAAATTGTTGTTGTATTGATTTGTATTGTTGTTAAACTTTTAGCACGTCTTTTAATTTATATGAACTTTGATGATATAATTTGTTGTAATTTTACCTGTCATTGTTGCTTCAAACATATATTTGTAGTATTTAGATGTTAAATTTGAATGTTTATTTCTAAGTTCATGTATATTGTGTGACTTTGACTTGTCAGTGCTAGTTATCTTAGTTGACGAACTGGTATACTATATATATGCTTAGCGAGCTCTGATAAGCACCTGCAGTGGTTTATTGGCAGGCTATACAGGTTCGACGGGGCGTCAAAACCCCGTCGAATCTGTATAATTTTTTTTCTGGAAATAAGTTTGGGCGAGCACATGTGCTCGCCAAGTGCTCCGTGATTGATCGCCCTTTAATAGGGGAGATCATTGCGCGAGCTCATCTGTGCACGCTAGCATGTGGGAAAGCACATAGCGTCCCAATGTACTCGCCCACCAGCCGGAGCGACTCTCGTAGAAGCGAGCACGCCCTGAACGGGCACATGTGCTTGCCCACCATTCAGGCGTGCACATTACGAGCCTTTATATGCACGTCAATCCCGCCTTTTTTTGTAGTGGTATTTAATTTGACACAATATATAACTTCAAGCGATATCAATTAGGTCAATAGAAAATATACTCATAAGTTTCTACAACTAAAGAACATTCACTTGTGTGAACTACTGCATGTAGTACCAACTGTTAGTTTAGTCATATTTTTCAAACTTCTTTGTTTAGGACTAACGATTATATGGTCTTGGAATCACTGTTTAAAAAAATATAATTAATGACAAGATTTCTCAAATGACTAACGATTATTAGAAGGCATGACAATCATGTATGTTATTTTGTGAATGCTTAAACTTGATTTCCAAAACCGTTCAATAAATTGTAAGGCCATTACCACCATCTTTATATATAAAAGATTACAAAATGGGATTGCATTCACGCCAGGACATTCCTTTGGTAAACTTTCCATAACTAACTATTTAAACCTGATATGGAAAGAATCCTGACAATGAAAGAAAATAATTCACAAATGGAAAAATCCAATATAAACTAACCACAATAACTTACAACTTAACCACAATATATTTTGTATTTGTTTTTTAGAGCTTATTATTTACAAGTTATTTTTAAGGTTTTATTTATAGGTATATTTACCTATGTTTTAAGTGTTTTATTTTTATTATGAATTTTTTTTCTTATTTTATATATTTATAGTTTATATTACATACATAAATATATATTTTTATTTCATTTTTCTGATATAATGTGTATACTTAGATATATAGTTATATATAATATACATGTATATGTTTTGTATATTCATCTATGTATTTAGTATACATATTTAAATTTAATATTTTTATGATTTTTTTTTCTAGTTTTAATATGCACATATTTTATAATTAATATTTAAAAATTATAAAATAATAGATATAAAATAAAATAAATATTTTATTCGGGTATATTGTACAATAGGGATCCAAACCTAACTTTCATACCGTAGATCCAAAAACTATGAAATGCCTTCATTAAATAATTTATTAAAAGTTATATACAATTAAAGGTGATTTTGATCTATTTTGAGTTTTATTTAAGAGATATTGATCTCGGAAGTTGGGATTTTGGAATCTTATTTAGAATATAAAGAGTATAATGTACATTATTTTTGTACGAAATCAATTTTATATTTTCCTATATATTATTATCTACAACTTTCATGTATAAGATTTATTTTATTTGAGTATAAAAAGTAGAAAAAAATAGGTCTGAAAATGAATAATTGATGAATAAATGAATGAGAATTATTGATGATATTTGGCCCTTATCTCCTCCTACTTTATTCCTTGTCGACCAAATCAATTCTTAACTTGGTATCGGGATTTAGGGTCATAAAATACCTTTGGTATTTTATTCTTTTTCTTTTTCTTTATTTCTATAATTTTGATATTAAAAACAATATTTGATATAGTATTTATACAATAAAGAATGAATGATAATTTGTATAAATTAATGTTATTTACATGCATTAGCTAGGTTTTTAAGGTCAAAATGATAGAATAAAGATGATGAAGTGGAGATTCATCAGTTATGGTGTGAGACGAAGTGACTATTTAGGGTTTCTCATGTAATTAGTGAGGGTTATGGGTGTGAGACGGAGTGACTATTTGGAGGTTTCTCGGGTAACTCATGATTATTAAGGATTACGTATGGAAATATGAAACTACTTAAGGTTACGAGTGTAAATATCCCTTAGAAAACCAAAACCAAATTATAGTGACTGAAAATCGAAAAGCTAAATAACCCCCCTCATGCATTCCACTATAAAACTTTATTCACATTTGAATCAATACACACCAAGTTATCTACGAAACACGATAATGTTTAAAGGATGCAAAGTTCATTTGTAAAACATAGATTTTAGGACCTAATTATATATTGTACAACTGATCTAACTTTAACACATTGTTTTATGTACAAATGTAACTCTTTAGATTTTATTTTTTTCATTCATTATCTTTGTCTCATTGTTTAACTAATCATAAAAAATAAAATCCAAAAAATCATAAAAGCCTGAAAAGAATGAAAAGTGAGGACATGTTTGAAAAAGAAGACAAATGAAGAGAATGCTTACAACTAGTTGATCAAGGATGAAAGTGGTCTATGGTCATGAGTTGGCTTCCGATCATAGTCGGAATGCGAGCATTTAATTAAGAGGTTAGATATGCCCTACGGTCCAATCATAGTTAAAATTCAGGGAGAGAGAAGTAGGGGATGCAGAGGTCCTATATGCAAGGGTTGCAAGTTTGAGGTGGATTTTGCAAGGAACAACGTATAAAGTGGTTTTAGTGGTCAAAATATGTGGATGCAGGGAATGGGATTTGACTAGAATCCCTTACAAGCATTGGATAGCAGCAATATTAGCAATTAATGAAAAGTTGGAATAATATGTTGAAGCATAATATCATATATCGACTTATCGTATATATTGGGCAAGAGTGGATTTTACCTTCAATGGTTCAACTCTCCCGGAGAGCCCAAAAAATGAAAGTGGACAGCGGATGATGCACCTAATCGACATAAGTTGAAAAGCATCAACATCGATTGAAATGTGGAAATTGTCGAAAATACGGCCACGATGTAAGAAATTGCAAGGTCATCTCTTCAAGAAAGAAGCTCATCATTAGAAGATGACCTAATGTTGTAAGGGGATCTTCCAATAATGAAGTGCATACTTCGCCGATTGGTCCATCATGACGGGTAAGAAGAATATGTTGGTGATCATCATAACTTCCTCCAATCAAACTTTAACATGCAAGTATTGTAAATTTGAAATCATAAATCGATGAGTTAGAATTATTGATATTCTATATATCGCAGGTGGTTTATTATGGTTCTATTTTGTGGAGTTGTGATTGATGGAGTGATTTATGATGTTTCCCTTTCTTTTCGAAAAACATGTATGTATATCAAATTAAACACATCACATATTTTTCGGAGAAAGATTGATCGTTTACATATCTTTGTTGCATGTATTATGATGAGGTGGATATTGGTGGAGTTCTTTTGGGTGGACATTTTCACTTGGTAATGGAGTATATGCTAGTTGTTTGGTTTGGATAATGGTGGAGTTCTTTAGGTGAACATCCTCACTTGTTAATGATGACTATGATAGTTGTTTTTGCGTAGAACAACGACAAAAATACGATGATGTTTGGAAAGTTTTTATCTTTTGTGCATACCAATTGTTGGTCATTCTCACATGTTACGCGGGTGGTTATTTAGTGAACATTGATTACCTAATGTAAATTGAGAATACACTTCTTCCATTGATCTTTACTATAACATATTTTCTTGATATTGTTGCTCTTTTTTTTAGTGTAATTACATTGACATTACTCATTATATACTTAGGTATGTGGTGTAAATTGAATGTAGCATCCATTAGGATGATTGCAAAGTAGTTGGATACATTGATGACCTTTGTTAAGATTGAGAGGAGGAGGCCAAGAAAAATAATCAACAATTAAGAAGAAGGTTTGCATCTAAGTCGCATTTACATCTAAGTAGGATATGAAAAATTATCATCTATTCCGATTATTTGTGTGAATCCGATGACTATTGATGTGGAATCAAAGAACATAACATTATAAAGTTTCATTCATAACATGTCAATCGGTTTTATGACATTTACTGCTTATAAAAATGTCCACATTAGTACAACCTCAAAAACAGCTTAATCTTGTTACAAAAATAACTTTAAACGTAGCCTTGATATCTTTTCGACGTCATCAACTTGGACTGAAGTAGTCTATTTTCCAGTAAAAGCTCGCATATGACGTCCTTCCCTCGATAACAAATTGGCAGATCTAACCAACAAAAGTGATCGCACCCACC
The DNA here is from genome assembly GCA_037367405.1 of Ottelia alismoides. Taxonomy (NCBI): domain Eukaryota; kingdom Viridiplantae; phylum Streptophyta; class Magnoliopsida; order Alismatales; family Hydrocharitaceae; genus Ottelia; species Ottelia alismoides. Next base: position 68,201 of record JAZKJV010009533.1, read on the forward strand.
ATCGACATATCGATAACATCCATAAATCTTTGTCCTAGATCTGCCAGTCCAAAATTTTCACAATACAACTCTGACTCCACATTTACAATATCCAAGGTTCTCGTACTCTTTCAGTACATTTCGATGAAGCATCGACCATATTTGTCATTATGAGGACAAAGATGCCTTCATTTCCTGAAATTAAAAGGAAAAGACATAGATGTATAAATTTTCTACATGCCCCTTAATCATCTTCATCACTTACAAATATAAGACCACAAAAACCAACACTGAATTCTTACAAATTTTTTCCTTTCAAACTCATAGACAATTACAAATAAACTTACCACGTTTCACAAGCACATAATTTTTCAAAAGTATTACTTCACCTTCTCATCCATGACAACCGCAAAATTTAGATGAACATATACCCAAAAGCTTCTATTCATAAGGAATATCAAGAATCCACAAGATATAACATCAGTAAATTGAAAAATATTAATTAATAAATTGAACCACATGCGGAAATAGAGGAATATAAATCTTTTTCCCCACAAACCACAATGTACAACTTAGAGATTATAAAACTAATCGACTGGAAGATACATTCAACATAAAATCAAAAGTAGATTACTTGTGAAACTTCCTGCGTATACACGTTTCTCTTCTTAAACTAAGTACAACCTTGGATCTCCAAGGAAAGGGAGAACTACCACCCTCATCCAATCGCAAACAGATTCCTTCTCCTTCCTCCTCTTTTCCTCCAAGACCACCAAGGATGGCCCCGAAATGAGGTTTATCTTGGATCACAAATGTAGGCCCTTCCCTAGCCCCCCTTCCTCTTCCACCTCTACCTCCTTTTCCTTAGTCGTCCTCTTTGACCACACCCATCCCCAACCCTCATGGATCCTCAACCTCCCCCTCCTTGACTGGGATCCCTCTCTCGAACGCACCAATCCCTCTCTCGAAATCAACGACCGGTAGAGAATCGGTATGCGAACAAGATGGAACCCAAGTACCAAGAAATATCAACAATAGAGACAAAGGAAAACCCGAATGCCCAATGTGAACGAGCTTCGATGGAGGAGGTCATCAAGAAGACAATGTACGCCAAGCTTGCATCATCTAGAGTCGGTGATGGTTGGAGAAATCCACCGTGGAATCGCAGTGTGTGGTGGTGGGGGGGGAGGGGGTTATCTGGTTTTGTTTGTGTGAGGCCCTGCATTGGGATAGGGCAAATTAAACCCTATTGGGCGAGGATATTTTCATCAACCACTACCACATATTAAGCCGTTCACTCTCAGTGTTGGGGACTGTATCATGAACTTAAACTTGGGTCCCTACTTGTTACAATTTAAAGACCAGTCCCTAATTTGGGAATCTATGTAAAGATCAATCCCTTTTTTTAATTTACCTAAAGAAATAAAAGGTTTGTTTTCCCCTTCGTCTTTATTCATAATATTCTCCTCATCATCCCTCCTCATTTGTTATGTCGTCATTGATCATTATATTTGACGATGTTTATGCATTTCAATACATATAACATAACTTTCACATTTGCTTATGTATTAATATAAAATTTCATTGCAATATATGCATTCATTTATATGTACAAGAATGCAGCGAGAGACTTAAATTCATAATGATAGAAAAAGCGAGGGAAGGAAATACATGGTCCATTTAGTTCAATGATGCACCTTTGGATTTGAATTATCACACTTTCACCTCTTAAATTCCATGGTTGATAATAAAAAAATCTTCAGTTTTCTTCATTAAATATTTCCAATTTTCTTTGAGTAAAAATCAAAACAAAAACATATGAAATTATAAATATATTCAATAAAGTTCATAAAAAAGAAGGATTTTCTCGTCTCGGAATATTAATAATCTAATAAATATAATGTTTATGTCATCCATCAAACCTATCAAATATTAACGATCTCGAAATTGATGAAATTGACATCTTTTAGGAAGAAAAATTAAGATTGTCTGTTTACACGAAATTTGATAAGAACAAAGTGATTTAATTTTTCCTAATTTTTTGTAGAAAATATCTTAAAAAAGTAAAAAAACAGAGAAAGATTGAAGTATCCAAGTTAACTCCCCTCGGGTAGCCTGTATAACCTTAGAATATCACATCACATTATATTTATCATTCAACCATCCAATACACTATTCACAAAAATAGTCTCGGATCATTTGGAAAAGTTTACTCCCATCCAACCAAGAATGTTATCAAACGAATCCAGTTGCGTATCCGGATCCGTTTAGCAGGCGAAGTCCGATCAGAGGTAATTTTTTCCAAGCCCTACCACAACGAAACCCTAGTGTACTTCAAAGCGGAGGCGGCGGCGAGTCTTGAGCGAAGCGGGAGAAAGCAAGAATGCCTGCCGGCCATGGTCTCCGCGCGCGCACGCGCGATCTGTTCTCGAGGCCCTTTAGGAAGAAGGGGTACATCCCCCTCACCACTTACCTCCGGACCTACAAGATCGGCGACTACGTCGACGTCAAGGTCAACGGCGCCATCCACAAGGGCATGCCCCACAAGTTCTACCACGGCCGCACCGGCAAGGTCTGGAACGTCACCAAGCGCGCCATCGGTGTTGAGATCAATAAGCAGGTAGCTTTCTATCGGTTTGATCGTTAAACGGTGCCTTTGCGTTGTGATTTTAGAATTTTTGATTTTAAAATTCAAGAAAGAATTTAGAGGAAAGTTTGGATCTTGGCGTTTTATCGAGTGTCGTTCAACGTTGTTTGTTGGGATTTATGAATCCATGGTGTTTTTGGTTAGTAAACCTGTCCCATGTTTCATTAATCGAAATGTTACAATCGTGCCATTTGAATGGCAAAGATGTATACGTAAATAAAGAAAAATCAATAAAAATAGCAAGGATACGTCAAAGTTGGATAAAAACATCCACTGATCATGAAACTAATATAGATGTATCAGCTGATTCAGGTTTCTGTGTATATATTTTTGTATATGCTTTGATGTTTTCATTCCTTACTCTAAAAACGAGCTTGAATTTTATATACTCCTGGATTTTGAGAGTTGCAACGGCAGCAACCTTGTTCGCAATAGATTTCCGGTCTGTAGTCTGTAATCTTCTCTCTTGTTTCATTCAGCGTGAACAACTGCTTTACAGATGTAAAAATGAAACTCACAATCTTTTTATTATTCTGTATAGTAGAATTAGGATTGCACGAATGTAGCATCAGCCATATGCTGGTATCAATTGTCGTTTATCTTGTACTCCAAACTCCTCTCTGTTATAATATCCAATCCCTCCAGAATGCTTCTAAGCGATCAGTATGCTATGTCAATGGTAGCTTCTTGCTTCAGTACTTAAGTTTTGCATACACATACGAACGGATACATTGCTTCAATTCCAATTTGATTTGCTGAAATTCTGCGAGCCTGGCATATCCGTGTTATAAACGCAAATATTTTCTATACAAAGCGTCTTCCAGTATTTTTTTTCCTCCAAACCATAGCAATAACAGTCCAAAGAGGGAAATTCAACAACAGTTCGGTGTAAAAATAGGACAACATGCTTAAGTACATAGCTTTGTGTGTGCATTTCAATATGATATGCGCACTTCCAAAAATTTTGCTATAATTTTCAATGCTCTATGAAAGGCCTTAAGCCATTATCTTCAATCTTTCAAGTCATCCATCAGTTCAGCACATGCTTTCCGTTTTTGGTTTGTGTCAGCTGCATTTTTTTATGACAGTGGACTGCAAAAGCAACGGAAAAACGCTAAGGTGCTTATCTGTGTGGGTGCATATTTATTATATATGCACGGCTCTTTTAAATGATTTCCAAGGACATTACTAGGCATTGCAGCTGAATATACTACATGTTCATCAGCTGCAAGCCTCCACCTTAAATTCTTCATCCTATTTATGAATAGCCAGCATCAGCAGCTCCTAAGTCTACTTCATGTTTATCATCTTGTACTTGCTGTTGTTTCAAAATTTTTAATTTTATTGCGCTTTTCCTTAATCTATGTTGTATATGTTTTGTAGATATAGACACATAGCTTTGATACGCAAGATATTTACATTCATTTCGTTTTTAGTTACCTTATGGTTCAATTGCGAAATAAATGTTATAGGTTCGCTGCCAAATATACGGTATGCAAAATCTTCAGGATACCCATCTTTTGAATGTACAGTAATTAATGATCAAAACTTCTTGTAGGGCTTCACAAATTACATTTCCTAACATGTTTAGATATTTACCTTCGGTTATTTTATGTGATTTCTATGTTTTTTGATGTCCTTGAATAAACTCTGATGAACTGAACATTTTTTGAACCTTTCCCTAGTCAATACAATCAGTGTTGATGTGCGAGTTCATAACATTTCAAATGATGATTTTAACAGAGAAGAAGTGGACTGTAACTATTCATTTTAAATGACAATTTTAAAAGAGAAGAAATGGACTGTAACTATTTGAAGGAATAGAATCTTGATTGTTTGAGTCACTGAAAAATCTGGTTAGCCAAGTTATGCCATATTGGCTCATTGATACTGCATGGAAACTCAAATTACACATTTTTACATATAATCCCTACGAGAAACAACATAAATAAGGAAGACAAGTTTGGTTGGACCTCTAAAGGAGATCCATCCACCGTTCTCTCAAAAAAATAAGGATGACAAAACTACCTGATGCAGACATGTTTTTAATATCAATGTTCTTGTATTTTAAATGTACGATTGCCTTTTTTTCATTTGTTTGATTTTGCTGCAGTTAAACTGTCGTTATTTTCCATTTGCTTAGTAGTTACATTCTCTCTCTCATACTCAACTTCATAAGGTATGGATCTGTACCGTAACTTTGGCGACCTTGTCATTATTATGTTAACTTGTTAAGTTTGATCTCTGCTTTGTTTCTTTTGTCAGGTCGGAAATAGAATTATCCGCAAAAGGATCCATGTTCGAGTAGAACATGTTCAACCCTCCCGCTGCACTGAGGACTTCCGTCTGAGGAAGTTGAAGAATGACAAACTCAAGGCAGAGGCTAAAGCAAAAGGTGAAGTGATCAGTACAAAGAGGCAACCTGAGGGCCCCAAGCCTGGTTTCATGGTGGAAGGAGCCACCCTTGAGACTGTTACTCCCATTCCCTATGATGTGGTCAATGATCTCAAGGGAGGTTATTAGTGTCTTGCCCATCCTTGTCTCAGCCCCCTTAGTTTTTTTGTTGATTACCTTCTCTTTGTTGTTATTAATTAAACATTTTTATGGCTGCACCTGTTCTGTTTTAGTTTTGAAACAATTAGGGCCATGCGTAATGAGGACTCGATTTGATTGGTCTGAATAACTTTTTTAATGCTTTGTTCGTTGTTTCGCTTTCTTTCGAAATCTGGTTGTATGAATCCTCTATAGTTACGTTTTCCTCTAATGCGCACCTTGTGCCAGTTTTTCGTCACTGGTCATAACTGTTTATGCACCATCCCGAACGCTCCCAGGGACATATTCAAGTGCAAACTTGTCCTGAGTTTTTCCAAACAGTACTTACATCAATAGTTTCTTTGCAATTACATATGTCCCAATATTCTTACAATATTCACAGTTGTGGCCTTCCATTGTTACACATGAGGAGTGATCTTGTGAGATTTTATTTTCTCTCTCCTAATTTTCTCTCTCAGGTTGACATGGATCTAGATATGGGAATAAACAAAACCCCATCTCCCACACATTCTTGAGATAAAAAATTGCAATATGTAAATTTTTGGCTTTCGTTGTTGGGATGCAAATTGTTATGGATATATATATATATATATATATATATATATATATATATATATATATATATCCGATTCGTTATCGTATCTATTTTATACAGATTTTGACATCCGTATATGTATCTCTTTTAAAATGGATATGAATATAGATATTGTTTTGATATTCGCAAACATTCATATCTAGATTTGTATATCTATTTTCTTATATAAATATAGTCATAGATTTATTTTAACCTTATATAACATAGTTATATACCTTTTATCATATTAGTATAATTTTTATGATACAAACATATTTAGTAAATTTATATCATGTATTTTTCATCCAAGTCGTATATATTTAAGTCGATTAAATAGAGTATTTCTCACATTACTCGTATGTGATCGGTATTTGTTTTACATATGTATTTGTCTTTTAATGATATGGTAAAATAGTTTTAGTGCGCATACGTATTCCGATTCAAAAATAAATAAGGATACTCTATTACCTATATCCGTATTTGTATCTGTCCGTTTGTATCCCCTACTTCGTGTGTTCAATTTGTTATCCGATACATAATTAAAAGTTGGCTTTCTTTACTACATATATATATAAAGATTCAAATGCTAATATATGGCGGTTGTTATTACATGTTAAATTTTATATTTGAGCATGCATTTTCGGAGCATATCTCCATTCCTCTTTGGTATATCAAATCAATCTTAATCTGATTCCATTATTGTCAATTTTGTGACATTTATTCAAGCCGCCTAAGATAGATTAATGAGATATATCGAAGGAGTGTAGAGTTATGCTGTCGAGATTTGCTCAAATATAAACCGACATATAATAACAACCATCTTATAGTAAGGGTTGAATCTTTACTAATGGGGCTAAGTGTCTTCCCTTTGACTTCCCAATATCCAAAGTCTTCACATTGGATTCTGCTTTTAGAATGGAATCTCCCGGGTGCATGAGTTCTGAAGTTGGCTTTCTTCTTTCTACCGTGATTATATATGAGGGCCTCCGAAAGAGGTCAATAACCTGTGAGGAGGTCGATATACAAGACTCCATACCGCAAGTCTAAGTGACATAATTTTGTTTCCGAAAGAGAAGTGTTTTATCAACAATTCATTTCCATTCGTATTTTCCGTAGTTTCAAATTTGTAGTGGAAAATTTCTTTATTCTTTTGTTTAGTCTCTATTCCATCTCCTAATCTTATCTCCTAGATTTAGTAAAATAAGATTAGGCCAACTATGTGTCCTATAGTAGATATTATTCTGACATCATAGTTATTTTCTTCACGAGAGTATGACGAGTAATAGGGAGTGTTTGTACAACCACATGGATGGTATCATTATATGCCCATGTAACGAATGCTATCTTCTAAAGAAGAAATTCGAGAAGGAAGTACAATTACACCTTTTATCGGAATGAAGCTATTGAGGCTTCTTCTACTTGGTGAAGACATGAAGAAGTCCTTCAAGTTGACATTTCGAAATTAATATATATCAGAATGTCGATCCCTTTATTTAAACAGTGATGGGTGTTGCTGATCCAAAATTTAATCCCGACTATCTCGATGATGAGGAGCCACAAAAAGAGTCAGAAAAATTTTACAAGCTGTAACAGAAGGTAAGAGCCATTATGACCTGACGACAAGAAATATCCTAAATCATCAGCTATTTCAGAGTTACTAGCTATGAAAATGGAGTATAATATGAATGATAGGAATTTCGATGCACTACTGTTAATTACGGAAGAAAATATTGCCCAAAGATAATGAATTACCCGAAAACTAAAAGAATGATGTCGAAGATGGATTTAGCAGAATTAAAGATTAAAACATAAGTAAATCATCCTATATTATACTACAAAAGTTTATGTAGACAAGATAATGGTTTGGAATGTAATAAGGCTAGATTTAATGAATCAAGAAAAAGTTGGAAGAAAATTCCATGAAAAGTTTGTTGTTTTCCATTAATGCATAGAATCGAGCGTTTATAATATTGCAAGGAGATAACAAAGGAAATGAAATGGTATGCAGATCATTCTAGGAAGAATATATAGAATATCCATCTGATTCAAAGTGTTCAAAAATGATAACGTAATCTTTATATAGAACATCCATCAGATTCAAAGTGTTGGAAACACTCTTTCTATTATGGAATCTCGTCGAGGTATGCCCTTCGATTTGGCTGCATGAGAACGAGAGAGATGGAGAGACAGGGATGGAAGAAGGAGGGGGCTCCCGGTTGGCGAGTGTGGATCCGTTGATTGATCCATTCCCCTCCCAAAGGAGGTATTTATAGGGAGTGAGCGTGCTCGCGTCGTCCGCCCTTCCCCCACGCCCGGTGGTTATAGTCTCCCATGAGACTCGGACCTCCGCGACGGCCACGCAACTGACGGCCTTCGAAACGGCCAGTGGCGGTTTTCAGGGTGAGGTCACTCTTTTGATATATTCAAACATCTCCCACTTGACCGAAACGATCAAATATTCTACACTCCCACTGTTCATGTAGTGTACACATGGAGATGTCTTGAGTGAGGCTCATTGTTCATGAAATACCTCTTCTCTGACTCATACATTCCTGAGTCCCATTAAACAAACATGTTTAATGTATGTTCCTACAGCTATTCCCTTAGTTAGGGAATCATCCAACATGTCACTAGTAGGTATGTAGGTTACCGTGATTTATTATTTTCCCACTATATCTTATATATAGTGATATTGAATCTCAATGTGTTTTCCTTGAGAACTATTGGCCCCACTATTGATCAAGCTTATCGCAGCTTGATTGTCACAATACATTTCAATTGACCCTTTGATCAATTCGAGGCTTAGGTTCTCTAGGAAATGCCTGATCCACATAGCATGAGTGGTGGCCATGCTACATGTAATGTACTCAGCCTCCTGTGTATGTCGAGATACACATCCTTGTTTCTTGCTACCACAAGAAACAGCTGCACCACCAAACATGAACAGGTAACCCACTGTGGACTTTCTGTCATCCGCATCCCCTCTGAAATCGACATCGGAATATCCTACCACTTCCAGCGATTCTGCTTGATACACAAGCTTCAAATGTACTGTCCCTTTCAGATATCGAAGAATCCTCTTTACAGCTTCCCAATGTGCTGGACCGGCGTTGCTTTGATATCTACTGACTAAGCTTACTGGATAAGCTAAATCAGGTCGAGTATACATCATTGCATACATTAAACTTCCCACCGCTTGTGCATATGGTACATCTAAAGGTTTCTACCCCTTTCCAGGACACTGACTCTTACTGAGTCTTTTTTTCTATCACAAGTGGTGCTGGAGCTGGAGTGTTGTTCTCCATTCTAAATCTCTTTAATACAGTATGCAAATATCTTTCTTGACTGAAGCTCAATGTCCTTGAGTCCCTGTCTCTTGTTATTTGATTCCAAGAAAATAGGATGCTTCGCCCATGTCCTTCATCTCAAATTCATTGCTCAATTTCCGATTGATTTCATTGAGCATGTGTATGTCATTACCTGCAAGCAGAATGCCATTCATGTACAATGGCATGATTGCAAACCTGCTCCCACTCTTCATGACATACACGCAGTTATTCAATTTATTTGAAACAAATCCAAATTGAATACCTTTCTCATGAAATTTGAGATACCATTACCGTGAAGACTGTTTTAAGCCATACAATGACTTTCTTAACTTGTAAGCCTTTTTCTCTTAGCCTTCTACCTGAGAATCATCAGGTTGTTGCATATAAATATCCTCCCTTAATTCTCCATTATGGAAGGCCGTCTTCACATCCATTTGGAACAATTTCAAATCCATATATGCGACTATGGATAAGATCATCCGAATGGATGCAAACTTAGCTACTGGAGAGTAGGTTTCGTGGAAATCTTTCCAGCTTGCTGAGTATAACCCTTGGCAACTAATCTGGCTTTGTATTTATCAACGGTACCATCGACTTGGTACTTCTTCTTAAATACCCACTTACATCCTATGGATTGCCTACCTTCTGGCAAATCACATAACTCTCATAGATTGTTTCGTTCGATTGAGTCCAATTCGTCCCTCATGGCGCCGACCATGATTTCGACTCATACGAAGTCATAGCTTCATCAGAGGATATGGGATCTGTACAATCCGCGACATCCTCATCCACAGTGTAGCACGACGCCTCACATCCATAGAAATTGTAATCTTCCATCCATGTGGATCGTGTTCTAAGTCTCTTGTTGCCGATTATACCTGTAGGTTGTGTGGGTCCACCCACTTCCTCTAAAGTATCATCATGTTACATAGGTTCATTCTCTAAATTTTGATGATTGATATCATCCTCAAGTAAATTTCTAATGCTCAAGTCATTTTCATTGTCCTGTAGGACAATCAAAGAATCTGCTTCCTCTACTTCATGCTACTTTTCTTGATGAATTTCAAGGAAAGTAGCATCACGACTTTCGATCAGACCTTTAGTTTCATTAAAGAAGCTATATCCTTTAGAATATTCACTATATCCAATAAACTTTCACTTTAATGTCCTGAAGTCTAGCTTGTCCCTAAGCTGACTCGGTACTAGAACATGTGCTACACATCCCCATTTTCGGAGATGGCCCAACGTGGGCTTTCTACCTTTCCATATTTCATATGGCGTTAATTCTACGGACTTGGTGGGAATCCTATTCTGTATATAGTTCGCGATCAACACTGCCTCTCCCCAAAATTTCTTGGAGAGTCCTAGGTGTGAGAGCATACACCTTACTGCATTCATCAAAGTTCGGTTCTTTCTTTTTGCTACACCATTCTGTTGTTGTGTATAGGGCATTGTAGTCTGTCTATGAATGCATACTTGAATACAATAATCCTCAAACTCTTTTGAGGTATATTCCCCACCTCTATCTGTTCTAAGGATTTTGATTGGTTTCCCAATCTTGTCTCCACTTCTATCTTACATCTTTTAAATGTTTCAAGTGCTTCGGACTTTCTTCCTAAGAAATAGACATAGGAGAACTTTGAGTAATCATAAATGAATGTTGTAAAGTATTCCTTATTTCTATGTGTGCTGATGCTCAGTGGTCCACATATGTCCGAATGGATCAAATCTAGTAATTCTGTTGACCGAATTCTGATTGAGAAGGGTCTTCTTGTCATTTTACCGGTCAGACAGTGTTCATAGGGCAATGTCCTTGTACCCGTGATCTTAGACAACCGATTTGCCTTAATCATTTGATCTATCTTAGAATTTTCTGGATGACCCAGTCTTATGTGCCACAAAGTCATAGTCATAAAAACAATACAGGGAATACTCAGAAGAGAGATTCATTGATTCACTAGAGTCTATTACAGGAAGACGGAACAGGTCATGCTCGGGCACAAATTTTCCTATCGTATAGACCTTCTTATTCTTGCCTATAGAGACATGTTCATTATAAAAACAGACTTCAAAATCCTTCTTGAGCAGCAATTGGACAGAAATCAGGTTATGACGTATCCCTGGGGCATATAGTACATCATTCAGTACCATAATGCTATCCCCCAGGTCAAGTTTGTACGTCCCAACACCTTCCACATCCAGGTAGGTGTTATTCCCCATGAAGATCCTTTGTTCTCCTTTGCTCAGCTCCTTAAAGTCCACCAGGCCTTCCTTCGTCTTGGCAATGTGTCTGGTTGCTCCAGAGTCGATCCACCATCCATGACTGTCCGTGATGACGGAGTTGCATTCCACGACGGCCGCGAATTCCATTTTCTTTTTGCCTTTGTTTTCAGGCATTTTAGAATTTCATGGCTTCTTCTTATTGGGGCAATTGACCTTGAACGACTATATTTACTGCAACCATAGCAAGAGCCACGTGGATATTTCCCAGACTTTCCCTTGAAATTCGCTTTGGAGGAGCCCAGCCTTTTCCTCGTGTGCACGTCATTTGCTTCTTCTTCTTCCTTGACCTCAAAGATCTCCGTTTTCGATCTTTGTTTAGATAGGTCCTGCTCAATTGCCAACTGTGCAGGTAGGTCCGTCACGGACTTAATGTTGCCATTCATCCGCAGAGATGTGGCAACCATGTCGAATGACAGTGGGAGACTTCCTAATATGGCTGCAATCTGCATCCTCTCCGGAATCGCGCAATCAGCAGCCGCAAGATCCTTTGCCATCATGATCATCTTGTTCACGTGCTCGAGGACGCTTTCAGATTCCTTCATTCTACATGAGTTGACCTTGTGTAGAAGAAGCTGGACGCTCACTTCCGACTTGGAGTGATATTTCTCCGTGACCGCGGTCCCGAGCTCGTAAGCTAATTCGCAGTTCTCAAAGACCCGAATCAGGTTCATATTCATGTGGGTCAGCATAAAGCTCCTAGCCTTATTATCTGTTTTCTTCAACTGTTCCTGGGACCTAATTTCCTCCATAGTTGGATTCTCAGATAAGGTTGGGCTGGGTTTATCTATGATGGAGTGTATGTTATCGTACTGTAGGTCATAATAGATTTTCCTACTCCTTAACTCATAATCAGTACCATTAAGGTACTCAATTTTCCCAACCTCAGTGGCAATGGTTTTGCTTGTCATATTTGATCCGGAGACCCGTTAGGATTTCGTTCCTTCAATAGATAGGGGCGACAACTGCCTCAAATTTTTTCCCGGTGATTGTTGCACGTACGACATCGAGCGGAGGATGACGACGTGTAGGTGCGAAGATCGGAGGCATGTGCTCTGATACCAGTCTCGGAATCTCGTCGAGGTATGCCCTTCGATTTGGTTGCGTGAGAACGAGAGAGAGATGGAGAGATAGGAATGGAAGAGGGAGGGGGCTCCCGGTTGGCGAGTGTGGATCCGTGGATTGATCCATTCCCCTCCCGAAGGAGGTATTTATAGGGTGTGAGCGTGCTCGCGCCGTCCGCCCCTCCCCCACGCCCGGTGGTTATAGTCTATCATGAAATTCGGATCTCCGCGACGACCACGCAACTGCCGGCCTCCAAAACGACCGGTGGCGGTTTTCAACGTGAGGTCACTCTTTTGATATATTCAAACACTTCCCGCAACAAAGAAAAAGGATGGATTAATATGGAAATCTCTACATGGTCTCATCAAGTACCCACTTCTCTCTCTCCCTCCCTCTCTCTAAATTTGTCTTTATGTGCCCTTGAAAGCATCGTACATGGAGCTTTTTTCCATTAATGACATGGGCTTGACAAGAATTCCCGGTCATGGCATTAGATTTTAAAAATTCTTATCAAGGCACCGATCGACGAATGGTTCGCCGATCGGCAAACCGTTCGTCGATCGCTGCTTTCGGCACCAACTGAATTTTATATATATTAAAAATAATATATAATATTACTCCCGAAAACTTTTGAATTTTATATTTAGACGAATGAAGCTCGAATCTAACTAATTTTATATATTATTTTTTATTGTATATAAAACTAAAGTGGCAGTTGAAATGACATATGAAAGAATATTATTATTAAAAATAATAAATAAAATGTAATCCATCGGTAGATGATTATACTTTCAAATAATTTTATATCATTTTTAATAATATAGAATTCAAAAGATTTTTGGGAATAATATTATATATTATTTTTAATATATATAAAATTCAATCGGTGTCGAAAGAAGGAATTTTTAAAATCCCATACTCTGATCAAGAATTCTTGTCAAGCCCATCCCTTAATTGGAAAAAGTTCTCGTCTATGCCTTTTGATCTCTCTCCCTTCTTTCCATGCTTTTTTTCCCTACTCTTTGTCCTATTCTCTTTGTATTATTCCATGGAGAATCCAACCATGACACTTTTTTACTATTCCCATCCTTTGTCCTTTCTCATGCCTTGATCATGGCATCCATGTGAGATGGGTCTAGTGAATCCTCCTCCCTCGTAATCTCTGTCAAAACTTCATGCATTTGAAAATAAAAATTTTTGGATGTAATCTCACCTTGGGATCCCTCCAAGTTGGCAGAGGGGGAAGTCCTGCAAGCGGGCAGCGTCGGAGGCACTTTTCCACAGGGGAAGAAGATTGTGACCTATTCCTCTTTAGTGAGGAATGGGGAAATAAATTTGGGAAAAATTTTTTAAGGAGGAAAGGAGCACCATGACCTTTCCTCTTTTTGAGAGGAATGAGGGATAACATTTGGCGAAAAATGGCATATCATTGAAAAGGGGAACTGAAATTATGAATTTTTTTTATCACGACCACCAAATACTATATATGACGAGTCTGCTGTCACAGATAATTGATCTTTTCGTACGATTAATTCGTAAGAAATATACTTTTTAAGTGATAAAATGCAAGTCATCAGAAATATCCGTCATTTATGTCTTTTTCCTGTAGTCTGGAAAATGATAACATAATCATTTTCGTCGTTTGCAATTGAGAAACGACGTTGCAGTATATATCTTCGTAAAAACGGTTTGAATCCACACTATACAAATAAATCTTATTCATGTTGGCTAGTAATGATATTGTCGTATAATCTACCTCCATGGTTGTTTAATTAACGACATTTCGTATTTTCATTTCTTCCAATACTCATTCCTACACATCCTAAAACATATATTAACGTATACATGCTTTTTCTCATAGAATGAATTAAAGAAACTTTGGAAATATGGAGTAGCTACGTAAGATGCCGGCAAACATCAGACATTAATATCAAAGTTGCTTTACCCTAGACAGTTAATGACTTTAAGACATACGCCATGTCGTTGGGATGGAATTTTCATGGATGGAAAAGTTGTCCATATTGTATTGGGATGGAGCTTCATGGATGGAAAAGTTGTCCATATTGTATGGAGAATACAGTCATTTCATCTTCAAAATGGAAGAAAATGTCATCTTTTACGGTCATTAATGGGTTTTCCAAGGATCATTTGTATTGGAATAATAAGCAAACATTTAAGAAACATACAATCGAACTTTGGGATCATCTAGTGTTGCGAATCGATGACATTTTATTATCATGGCTGCTAGAGTTCGAAAGCTCAACTCTCTGTGATGGTCAATAGATCCAATCACTATCATGTTTTGAAAACTCTCGTAATTGGGCAAAGATGAGCATATTTTGAGAGTTGCCTTATTGGAGTAAACTTGATCCGACATAATATAGATGTTATGCGTAGCGAGAAAATAATTTTTGATAACATCTTTTACATGGTGATGAATGTGTCTGGTCGTACAAACTATACAGAAATTGTCCAATATGATATGAGAATTATTTGCAACCATCATGATTTATATATAAATGAATTAGATAGTGGAAAAGTAGAATTTCCAAAGAATGTTATAAATTGGATAGAAATCAAGTGAAAAGTGTATGTGAATTGGCTAATAAGTTATATGGAGATGCATTGAATGTTCAAATCTTGTATGTTTGAAGATGTGTTCTTTTAAAGGCGTGAAGAGTTATGGCTGCCATATTTTTTATGAAAAGATTATTACCAATATCATTTAAAGATATTACCTAAAAATACAATAGATGAAATGTGTGTACGGTAGAAATTATGTAAAATCTGCAAGCAACCATGACATAATAGATTAAGTTGTCCACGCAGAACATAGGAACACATGGATATGTAAGGACATTTTGATTGTATAGTTTATATTTCATTTTCATTTTAAATTGATAGTTCGTGTTTTCATGAAATTTACAATTATTAATATAGATGACACAGATGGATAGACTTTCTGGACCAGTAGATACCTTAGTATTGTATATGCAGAATGACCATCGATCATCACAACCCACTAGCTCGGTTAGTAATTTCATAATTTTTAAAATTTACCGTTTGGTAATACTGTTACTTATTTTTTATTCAAAATATTTTACAGATTCGATTTGTAGAGCATAATGAGTTACTAAACACGATTTCTGACAAGAAGAGTGCCGTAGTAGAACGAGTGCTAGTAGTGTCGGGTGTCTCATGTGTGGTGAAAATGAGAAGTGTCCAAATGGATCCCTCATTACTGACCAGTTTACTAGAGAGATGGAGTCCTAAGACACACACATTTCACCTATGCTTAGGGGAGGCCACCATTACTCTACAGGATATGGGATTAATTAGTGGATTGAGAGTTGATGGTCTACCTGTCACTGGGCCGGATTCTCCGACAGGTGGATGGGATGTAGTGTGCCTGAGTTTGTTAGAAGTAGTACCCACTCGGATAAAGAGTGGAAAAGTGAAGCTGTCTTGGATACACGACGTCTTCTTCAGCACAGAACATCCTGCAGGGTATTGAAGACGAACAACAAGCGACCTGTTTGGTTAGAGCACTGATTTTTTATCATATAGGATGTAGTGTTCTTGCAGACAGCAGCGGAGATATGGTACCTCTAAGGTATGCGCTAATGATTCAAAGCTACATTTTTATGTGTTATTTTATTCTTAGAAATAATGTTTAATCAATTTTTTAGATACCTATTACATTTACGTGAATTGAAAGATTGTGCTCAACTTTCTTGGGGTGCTGCTGCTTTAGCGCATATGTATTCAGAGCTCGATAGGGGTGCAAAGATCGGTACGTCTAGGATATACGGCTTCTTCTCAATTTTACAGGTATATAGAGTACTCTATATGTCTCGTGTTAGCAATAGTTTTTTGTCTATTTATATCTTCTAATATTTTCAAATACAGGTTTGGGCATGGGAGCATATACATATTAGACGACCAATAGTACGTGCTGGTGCTCAGATCAACGGAGGTGCATCATTGAAGTGGATAGGAGTGCGCAGTTTTAAAGAGAACATGCATATGGCAACACTAGCATTCTATCGTAACGTGGTTACACAAGAACCTCATCGGGTAAAAAAAACGTTAATCCTCACATTTATTTTTAAATTATTGTAAACTATTATATCTAATTTTTATAATAAAATACAGATGATTTGGACACCGTACGTTGATGTGGAAATATCACAACTACATCCTATCAGGAGAAGTGGACATGCTGTTTGGATGAGTCGAGTTCCACTTATTTGTTACGATCTCGTAGTGATGCACCTACCTGATCACGTGATGCGTCAATTTGGGATGCGACAACACATTCCTGCTTCCGTTGAGAGGATAAATGTTGTATATCAATGTAACAAAACCCGAAATGCTGACATCCTAAATTGATCTAGTATACATTGACAATACGTAGATCGTTGGAATGACAGAGAAGCCGCAGTAGTTCATGAGCACCCGATTCCAATACTGATATTTACATGCAGTGGTATTGGAATATAACAAGAAGACGGATCCAAACACAGATTCCTCCTCCTGCATTAGCTTACCGATCACACGGACCAATAGAAAGACGTCTGATAGATAATGATCGAAGATACAATTAACATATTCGATGAAACTCTCAACTTGTTCTCCTTGATGTATCCCTTCCAACAATATGAGCACCAACTGTTCATGCCATCACAGGAGCACCATATTTCGGGAGCATCAGGTTTTGTGATTTCTTTCTTACAAATGTAAAATATTTTGTTTGTCTCTTAGACGAGTGAATTTATAAAATTATATGTTGTAAATCGTACAGGAAGGGATTACACGGAATATGGTGGGGAGGGGTTGATGAATCTGTGATTCATCACATCAAAAGTCAAAAATAGAGCCTTGTTCCCGAGAAAATAGAGGCATATTTCCTTCTATCTTGCATAAATAACACTCATGCATGCATCCATAATTCATGCATTTTAGCAGCTCATCTGCATTTAAATAAGAAGCCAAAAATCCCCTGTAAAATACCTCTTCATCAAAATAACTTCTTCTCTATAATATATGTATATATTCCTTAATAATATAGGGAAGATTGCTAAAAATCACCCTTGTAAAATAGCCCAAATAGCCTAAGAATCCTTGTACATTAAAACACACATAAAGCTCTCATACAAATCCCGAATTAGGTCTACTCACTCTTAGAATACTACATCTTAAAAGACCTTCAAAATGAGACTAATTTCATTGAAATTGGAGATTGTATGAGAAACTTGGGTTTTTGGGCCATTTTGTACACTACATATGTATATATATGTAAATTTGTATTTATGTATCATATTTGACCTCATCTCCGTCTTTGGTCAACATGAAACTTGTAGATCTCATTAAGATCTACAACTTTCATGTTTTGAGTTTTTCCAAATTCGGCTTCCTCTTCTCTCTACACGTGTTTCTTCATCCAACCATTCACAATAGGCCACGTGGCGCCCTCTGGTTGCGCCACGCGACCCGCTGCCCATCGCCTCATCCGCCACTCCAGAGAGATCCCTCGAGCTCCAAGCTACCTATTGGTGACAGCAATTGGTTGAGTTATCGAGCGAAGACAGAGATCCAACTCCGGCGAGATCCACGGCCGCCACCGCCGTGCCGCAGCCTCCCTCGAGCAGCTGCACGAGCTCGGGACCCTACCGATCCCTCGAGCGACGACCCTGGAACTCCCAGCTGAGCTCCAATTCCCAGGTAACTCCCCCCATCCGTCCGCCGTTCTTCTTCTTTTTCTTGCTTTTTCTCCGCTTTTATTCGCCGTAATTGACCACCCTCGCGCCTTCCAATTACCAAAACGAGCTTCGCGTCGGAGCTCTGATCATCGCAGTACCCTCCGCACACTCCGACGACGCATACCACATTCCTCCGACGAGCAGTTCCGCCATTTGGCCGGAGCTTACTCGCCGGACCACCACACGCCATTTCAGGCCTCGCCGATCACTCCACTCCCCTCCACGAACACCTGCACGCCTCGGCTATACTTCTAACCCTTTGCAGGTCCTAAATTCTTCATTGGTCGGAGCCTCGCCAGAGCTCCCTTCGAGCTTCATCGACACCGAGCTCCAGCACCCCTCCAAGGATCTTGAGGCCATCGGAGGCTTCGCCGTGCACTCCCGCTTCTTCAGAGCTACGTGGGAGCTCAAGAAGCTCTTCATCGACGCCTGGTGACCGAGGCGGAGCAAGCCCAGTCCCACCGGAGCACAGCCTTCTCCTTCGCAGGTGGCGGAGGACCGTTCGAGACGACGCAGCAACAGCCGTACGATCATCCGATCGAACGGTCCTCGCCCCGCCACGAGTCCCCTCACCGTCCCTGTCCTCGACCGTTGATCACGCCTCTGATCCGACGCCTCGCAAGTCGCCACGCATCTTCATCGACATCCCTTGGATCCATCTTGATCCAAGGGCCTCCAGGCCGCCACGTCTACTTATTCGAGCCTCGGCCCCCAAGTCTAGGCTCGGGTGACCCGAAGCTGCACCGAGGCTAGACCGAACCTCCAGAAGACCCGAGCCTCGCTCCGAGCCTCCGACGCCCTCCGAACCTAGGTCGGCCACGTGAGGAGCACGTGCGACCTGGGTTATTTGCACAGAGGCCCCTGAAGCTTATGGAAATTACAAAAAGGTCCCTGTGAAGCAGACCTCACGTGAGGAGCACGTGTCTCGTGGAGAAATTGCATACAAGTCCTGCATGTTATCGGTAATTGTATCTTAGTCCCCGTCAGCATATTTGCTTATTGTAACTTTGATTTCTGTATTGCATTTACACCCTTGTGTTTGCACGTATCCCTAGATTGCATTTTACATCATTTTGAAATTCTAAAAATTGCATGTTGTTGGAAATTTTGTCCTCTGCCTATCAGTACACGTGTCTGATTTTTGTAGGCTTATTTGAATTATTAATGAATTAATTGGTTCATTGTTGACATATTTTGCCCAGTGATGCCTTTTGATTTTTGATTAATTACCTGTGCCTTCAAAAATTATCAAAAATTCACAGTAGCTTAAGGACATTATTTTTAACACACCATAAAAATTTCATAGCATTTGCACGCACATCGAGGCCTAAATAAAAAGTTTGGTGATTTTCTTAAATTAATTTTAGTAAATTCATTTCACAGTAAAATTAAGTTCTGTCAATTTTCCTAGGTCCCTTCCCATTAGAGTTATCTAGGATAATTTTAGTTCTTGAAAAAATTGTGATTTGATATTTATTAAAATTAAATACTGAAAATCACTCTGTCTGTTTATTTAATTCACAGGAAAATTATTTTGAGTCGAAAAATTCCAAAAAAATTAGTGTAGGTCATTTTCATCATAAATAATCATCTAGCCAATTTTCATTATTTTTGGACTTCGTTTGATACATCAATTAGATTTAATGTTAAATTGGCTAAGATTGGTCTGCACGTGTCTGCATAAGAATTAAAAAGACAAAAAAATACTCCTTGAAAATCAACGCTTGAATAATTGCTAAAATTTGACCTAAGGAGACAGTTGCCTCCCTGAGTTCGACCTTGGACTTCACCAAGTAAAAAAAAATTTGCCGCTTGAAATTAACTCGAATCTAATTAAAGTGGTTTTTGATTAGCCCTCTCGTATCCGACTGCAACGAACGACATCTAATTAATTTGGACATTAATCTGACCTAATTAACTAAGGGTGCGGGAGCGTTTGTCAAAATGGCGCCGTTGCCGGGGAGGCACGGCTTAGGATAAATTTTAGCAAATTTTTGAGTGTTTGATTTTCCTTCCCCGGGTAGTCTGACCCCCGGTTTTTCTTGTGAATATTTCTCTGTCTTTTAAATTTTTGCATTTTAGTGTCGTTCTTTATCTGACCTCAACTTGTTTTTGTGCGAGGGACACCGGAGTCGAAGACGCTTCGAGGAACACGCATTCGAATTTGTTTGAGTGATTTGAGAGAACCTGTAATTTCAATAATTTTTCCACATTTTTTTCGCATCATTTCCAGCGGTTCCCGTTCGGGATCTCGCGTGTGTAAAGATAGTGGAACTGTGTCCCGTGTGCTGTGTGGGTGAATTGTAACTTAGCTTGCACTAGCGGCTCCTCGAGACACTCTAGGACTTGTTTGTGCTCGTAATCAATAGGACCACACAATACACTTAAAAGACGCACATAGACCGCAGTACTTAGTCAAATCTAAACTGTTCTTCACGCTAATAGAACTGCCTGTCTAGGAGCGGCTTTTCATCGCTTGCATTTGCATGTAGAGTAAAAGCTTTCAATTCTGTCTTGCATCCTGCATAAAAAGCGAAGGGATCACTGTAAGTATTCTCTACTCAGCATAAGCATCATCGATTTTTCGTGCATCGGCTTTTCTCGATTTCCCCCTATGATTTTCTCTCTTAAATTAAAAAGGAAATTGGGACTGTCCGATAGGCGTGCTTTGTGGTGGATTAATTGAAGTGATAACTTAACTTTAAAAATCGGGACTGCTAACAGTATTGACCAAAAAAAAGAATAAAATCTGAAAATTGGTTGCGGGAGATTAATCCCCGACCTTGTATTCAGGCTGAGTGAGGGTACTTGAGTGTGTGTGAACACCTTAAGGCAGAGCCCAAATCCCCGCCTTCCATATCACGAGCCAACTGATCTTAGCAATTATCACGAGTGGGATATTTTTAAACTCTTTGACAAGTACCAAGTAGCCTCCGCCCTCACAGGTAGATAGGGGCGAACCAGCGGTACTCTGCGACAAGGCCTAAAAGCTTTGTCAGCCTCCGCCTCAGTGCAGGTAGATAGGGGCACGTCATTGAGTCCCCACTCCGGATAGGAGCAAAGAAAGGGAGGATCGACGGTATCTTAGGCGACAGGATAGACAGGGAAGACGCATCCGGCTCTAAGCCGACTTTCCTCTAGGCTGCGTAATCCTTGCTATTTTTGCTTGAATATCACACTTAGAAATTACAAGATAAATTGGACTCAACTTTGAGTTCTTCACTGTGTTGAGTGTGAGACCAGGGTCTTGGATTGTTCTTGTGCTTGCTTCAGGTAGGAGTAAAATCCTATCTTCTTCCCTCTTAATCAAGATGAGTGATTGGGGAGATCTCGACGCACTATTCACTGATCTCTCTATGAGTCCCCCAAGTAACTCGTCTTCCTCGGTCCGAGCGCACCTTGGACCACCCAGGACTCATGACCCTCTTGGGTCCTGGTTCTCACATGCTCAGGGTGGTTACTCTCAAACCAACCCTTTTATCTCCTCCGAGATTACCGAGGAAGATCATTGCCTCGGTAATCCCTTCCTTGATTTGCCCTCTAACACCGATCGTATTTTCCAATCCCCAGAACTAGAGGACAAGATGCCGCCAAAAGCTCCACTAGATGAGGAACAAATTAAACAGATTCTTGCCCGCCTCGCCGATGCCGAACAGAGGAATGCAGATCTCACTGCGCGGATGGGACAGATCATAGCAGCAGAAGGAATCGACCGACCAATGGTCGATACCTATAACCCGGCGGAGAACGAGATTCAGAACTGGTTGGCACCTGCAGTTCCCGCCCAGGCATTTGAGTTGAAGCCCCACTTTCTTAGTCTGCTTCCGAAGTTCAACGGAAACCTTAATGAAGAACCATACACTTTCCTCCGTGACTTCGAGTTGGTGTGCAACAATCTTAGCCATCCCAATGTTGGCCAAGATTATATTCAGCTGAAGGCCACCCCTTTTGCCTTAGGTGATAAGGCTGCTCATTGGCTGAAAAACTTAGGGGTGGTATGTGCTACCTGGATGCAGTTCAAGGACCTTTTCTTAAAGAAGTTCTACCCTCTCAGTAGAACTAATCAGATGAGAACAAAGATCGCCAGCTTTGCTCAAGGAGCCTGCGAACCGTTCCATGAGGCTTGGGACAGGTTCAATGACTTAGTACAAAAATGCCCATGCCACGGCATTTCAAAGGCGATTTTAGTCCAGACCTTGATCTGTGGTTTAACCCCAGAGATGCAAGGGTTGGTCAGTGCCGCCTGTGGAGGAAGCTATCTGAACAAGAACGAGCATGTTGTATGGAAGATCCTAGAGCAGATGGCAGAAACCGGCAGGTCATAGGCCACAAGGGCCTATCAGTTGTCTCCCTCAATCTTATCCAATGAGACAACTAGAAGGACTGTTGCAGATCTGACTGAGGACCTCATCCCCAGCATGGGGATGATCGCCGACAAGCTTACCATGGTCGAGCAGATCCACAAGAGAGTCGCGGAGATGGAGTCTCTTTCGAGCCTTCCCAAGAAAGTGGAGGAACTCTCTGAAAAGGTAGCTAAGATTAAGCTACCCACCCCTTCTGCACCACCTGTACCTGTACACCGAGTCCATCTTGTACTGGAACAGGCACCGGGGTCTCAGAGTAGCTGGGATCAGACTTATACCCAGCCGAACCATCATGCACCCCCACCTGTGGAAACAGAATATGAGGAGCCTCCGCCTGTATACGAGATTAACGGGCTTTGGTATAGCCGGGACCCGCTAGTCCGGCAAATCGAGATGGGGAAGGATCAGGCACACCGCCACACCCCAGTTTACCAAGAGACCAGGCCCGTCACAGTCCCGCGATATCAGTCCAGGCCAGATCATGGATACCAGCCGCAGCAACGCACCTACCAGCAGGGGTCAGCACCGTCCCACCAGCAGCAGTATCGGCATGGCCAGCAGGGCCAATATAGGACGGCATCAACACCGCAGCAAGCCCAGCCCACCGAATTGGAGTCACTCACCTTGGCGATCCAGACCCTGTCTGATAGGGTCCAACAGATACAGAATGACTACTTGGATATGAGAACCGACATCAATCGGGTTTCTCGTGCCCAGGACCAACAAATGGCGCCAAGGACCCCAATTCCCGCACAGGTTCAGGCCAATCCGAACAGCATACACCAGGGCCAGAACCGACCTCGAGATCAGGTATATTATTCAGATAATTATCTATCTGAACATGAGATCCTTTCGTACGATAATGTTAATCATATGTCCCTCAGGAGCGAAAGGACCGTGACCATACCTGATCGGGCACGGGCGCAAAAGGAAGGAACCTCCGAGAATCTACCTGAGGAGAATTCAGAGGAAGAAGAGGAGGAGCATCCCCACCACCATCCCCAGCAGAAGAAGAGGACATCTGAGTCCTCGAAGCAGCATTCCCGCATCCACTTTGAGTCAGACGATACCGATGAGCCCGCACCTCCATCTGAGGAGGACCATCCAGAAGAAGCGGAAGAAGCATCGCCGGTTTCGCCTAAGCATTTTCCTGTTTGTCAGAGTCCGAGTCAGAGTCTGTGTAAAAGTCCGAGTCAGAGTCTTGTTCAGAACTCAGTTCCAGCAGCTAATGAAAATCTTTCAGTTCCAGAACCTGAGTTAATAATCCCTTTCCCCCAAGCTCTTAAGGGTGGAAAGAAGAAAATCCAAAAAATCCAAAAAGATGACCCTGAGATGGCTGAATTCTGCAATAAACACATCAAGGTTACAATCCCTTTTGACAAGTTCGTGGAAATAACCCCTGCATTCCAAAAATACCTTAAGGTGAGATGCACACCTACTAGGGTTAGCAGGAAGACCAAAAGCCGTGTTGAGAAACACGTTCTATCAGTAGCCACGACTTGTGCAATAAAGAACTCGTTTCCTCGGAAACGAAGAGACATGGGTGCACACTATGTAGTAAGTCATGTTGATGATATTGCGTTTGCACGCACTCTCCTGGACAATGGTTCCTCGATCAACTTAATGCCCACAGCCCTCTATGAGCGGCTTAATCTCGGACCTCTTAGGAAATCTAGAGCTATTCTGCAGTTTGCTGACAAATCCACTAAGAGGTCCCAAGGAGAGTTAAGGAACATTGTCATCAGAGTCGAGGGGCAAGAATATATGGTGGACTTTACTGTCCTGGATATGGAAACCCCTTGTAATTGGAGAGATTCCCAGATCATTTTAGGTAGGCCCTTCCTCATAACTGTGGGGGCCTTATTTGATTATAAGACTGGGAAGATTCAGTTCCAAACTCCCGGCGGAGATGAGGAACTGGAGATGAAGCAGACAAGATGGCAGAGACCGGACTCCGAATCCAGCACCGAGTACTCCTCTACCGAGACAGACTGTGAACATGTAGACGTAGTTGGGCCATGGAGACAGAACCCAGCCAGCATCAATGTGTCCATCTCCTTTGAAGATGATCCAGTGCATGAGTCAGTCTGCGAGATCCTGAGGAACGAGTACAGCTCTGAACCTGCATCGCCCTACATCTTCGATGACGTAGAGGCCCAGTGGGGCCTGTCAGTCCTTCCATCCTTAGGACAATCGGAAGATGAGGATGACGAGTCGGACGAGGCGTTTGCCGATTGTATGGAAAATTTTGACGATCCGACTCCAGAGCCGCGCAAGGTGGACGTGATCAGACGACTCCAGCCACCAACCAACGTAAAACAGTTGCGGTCGTTCCTTGGGCATGTCGGATTTTATCGAAGATTTATCAAGGATTTTTCCAAGATTGTCCGACCGCTAACTGAGCTTTTAGGCAAAGACACGGAGTTTATTGTAGATCACAAATGTCTTAAGGCCTTTAAGCTTCTACAAGGAATGATCATGGACGCACCCATTTTACAAGCCCCAGATTGGTCTCTACCTTTTGAGATCATGACGGACGCCTCAGATTATGCTGTTGGGGCTGTATTGGGACAAAGAAGAGATGGCGTCCCGTTTGCAATTCACTACGCAAGCAAAGTGCTTGATTCTGCTCAGCGTAACTATACAGTTACCGAAAAGGAAATGCTTGCGGTAGTGTTTGCCTTGGACAAGTTCAGATCCCACCTAATCGGATCCAAGGTAACCGTGTTCACAGACCATACGGCACTACGATACCTGATGGAGAAGAAGGACGCGAAGGCGCGTCTTCTTCGTTGGATTTTACTTATCCAGGAGTTTGATTTGGACATCCGTGATAAACCTGGAAAGAAGAACGTAGTAGCCGATCATCTTTCTCGTCTCGAAGATCTTAATACTTCCGAGGTTTCCCCGATTCGAGACTCCTTCCCTGACGAGTCGATTTTTGTTATCGACTCACTCCCATGGTACGCCAATATCGTGAACTATCTTGTCTCCAAGAAAATTCCCGAGGATTGGCCCAAGAGCCAAATCGACCGACTAAAGTCGGACGCTAGACACTACCATTGGGAGGATCCGATCCTTTTCTTTGAAGGACCGGATTGTGTCTGGAGACGTTGTATTCCTCAGGAGGAATACCAGAGTGTCCTTTCTTTATGCCATAGCTTAGAGGCAGGAGGACACCACTCCGGGAAGAGGACCGCATGGAAGGTACTTCAGTGTGGCTTCTACTGGCCGGCTCTGTTTCGCGATGCCACCGCCTTCGCGAAGTCGTGTCCAGTTTGCCAGCGAATGGGAGGAACCGTTGGTTCCAAGGATGAGATGCCAATGCAGCCGGTCATCATTTGTGATGTCTTTGACGCCTGGGGCATCGATTTCATGGGCCCATTCCCTGTCAGCCACGGGTTTGAATACATCCTTCTTGCGGTAGACTACCTATCCAGATGGGTGGAGGCTATCCCGACCCGAGCCGCAGACAGCAGGACTGTCTGTAAATTCATCAGAGAGAACATAATCTCTAGGTTCGGGATCCCCAAGATGATGATATCAGACGGGGGTAGCCACTTTGTGAATCGGGAGGTGAAGAAACTCCTGAAGGACTACGGCATCGAACACCGTGTCGCGAGTCCTTACCATCCACAAACCAATGGTATGGCTGAGGTGTCGAATAGGGAGGTGAAAACCATATTGCAAAAGCTTGTCCGCCCGGACAGGAAGGACTGGTCTCAGATCTTGGATCAAGTCCTCTGGGCGTATAGGACGGCTTACAAGACACCGTTAGGCACCTCCCCATTCCGAATGGTATTCGGAAAGCCGTGCCATTTGCCCGCAGAGTTAGTGCACAAATCAGAATGGGCAATAAAGAAGATCAACTGGAACACACACCTGGGTCAGAAACAGAGAGACATGGATCTGAATGAGCTTGTGGAAGTCAGAAACCGAGCATACGACAACAGTTTGGTGTACAAGGACAAGGTGAAGCGTTGGCATGATAGATATATCAGACGAAAGACCTTTGTTCCTGGACAAAAGGTATGGTTGTTCAATGCTAGGCTGAAGATTTTTCAAGGCAAGTTGAAGTCTAAGTGGACGGGACCATTTGTCGTCCGTACGGTGCATGATAGTGGATGTGTCTAGATCTCAGATCTCGCAGATGACGCACCGACATTCCTAGTGAATGGACAGCTGTTGAAGCACTTCGTTGAAACCAATGAACAGTTAGTCCATGTGGAGGAGATTGTATTCATGCGCGAGACAGATACAACAGATTCACCTCAAGCCGCGTATGAAACCTTGCAGCACGGAATTCTAGCCATCAGCAGCATCTTCTAAAGATTCAGACCGACTCATCTGTATATATCATTCTCCTGTATATCCTATCCTTTACCCCCACGATTCTAGTAACCCATTCCATCCCCACATCATCGAACCGGTATATTGGACTATACTTAGGATGACCAGATCCTAAGTATAGGGGGGAGGGGTCACCCGAGTCGATTCACTGTACATCCTCCAGATCACATTGGTCCTCATACTCATTTCCTACCGATACTTAGGCTGACCTGAGCCTAAGTATAGGGGGGACCGATGCCCGCATTGTATATACTCATCCATTTCCCATCTTTTTCGCATCCACCCCATTTTTGATCTTCTTCTATACTTAGGCTTCCATAGCCTAAATATAGGGGGGGCGCGATGATTTCTACACCTTTTTGGCTCTCCTACGCTTAGCACGAGCTATGTCTTTTCCTCGCTCTTAGTGCTCTGAGGACATAGCACACACTAAGTATAGGGGGCGTGTATATATTACATATATACTTTACCCATAGCTCGTACTTTCACGTATTTTTGTATATATATTACAATAATTACGGGTGGGTAAAAATCGAAAAAAAAAATCTTTAATAGGCTTCTTATTTACTCTTGCATATCATCTCTGCATAGAAAAATAAAAAGAGTCTTGCATTTTCATAGCATATCATCTGCACATCATCTGCATATCTTGCATATGCAAAGTGAAAAGCTAGTGGGTTCCGGACCAAGTTATGAGCAGATATTAAGGATGAAAATGACTGGACCTTAATCCACCTAATTTCAGAGGAACCTTATAGGAACTGGAGTTAAGATTTTTTCAGGTCAGGTGACTTAATTCTTTAAGTCTGCAAGTCTATGTTCATATGTCATCTTGACAAGCCTGAGTGGAGCACTTAACAACACACACATGACTCTTAGAGACAATGGCTTAACATGCACCAGCACTTTACACATGACTCCCTACGGATGAGGTGATAAGGAGACAGTTTCCTTTAGCTTGGGGTAGCATATGAGGGTAGTACTTCTAGGCGGAACCTCTCTTCTTCTTCTAGTGAAGGAAGTGCGTCTCAACTTGGACTAGTGGTGATGAAGGCTAAAGACAGAAGCAGTGGGTTGCAATAAAGCTTCAAAAGAGGGATAGTCTACTGGCTCAAGAGGAAATTTCTTGTATCTATGCTGCACCATGTATATATGTTGTACAAAGGCATGAAAAAAAATTCCAAAAAGAACTCCAAAAAAGTGGTGGGTCGGATTGAAAATTTAATAACCCCACCGGAGTATACGTAGTCAAGAAAAGCAAAAGCTTATGGTCACCATGTTACTTGCAGCAGGAGACTTAGCTACACTGGCTGAGCTTCCAAAAGTCTATACTTCTTCCTCCTCTTCTTGAGCCGGTTGAACTTGAACTTAGAAGGGAATACCCCGCTTCTCGAGGAAAGAGTTGCTAGACCGAGGCATTAGAGTTACCAGGTTGGGGGAGATTGTTTCTTTGTTACTTCTGAGGTGGGGAGTCATCTATCACTTACACCGCATGAAAGGATTCATGGTCATTAGGGTTTGTGTATGTAGACTTGTTCTGATTAGGTAAGTTGAGGAGTCTTGAATAGAAGACTTGTGGAACTTGAAGTCTGTTAAGTCTTAAACTCAGATCCCAATAAGGTTCCGAACGTGCACCAGCACTTTACACATGACTCCCTACGGATGAGGTGATAAGGAGACAGTTTCCTTTAGCTTGGGGTAGCATATGAGGGTAGTACTTCTAGGCGGAACCTCTCTTCTTCTTCTAGTGAAGGAAGTGCGTCTCAACTTGGACTAGTGGTGATGAAGGCTAAAGACAGAAGCAGTGGGTTGCAATAAAGCTTCAAAAGAGGGATAGTCTACTGGCTCAAGAGGAAATTTCTTGTATCTATGTCGCACCATGTATATATGTTGTACAAAGGCATGAAAAAAAATGCCAAAAAGAACTCCAAAAAAGTGGTGGGTCGGATTGAAAATTTAATAACCCCACCGGAGTATACGTAGTCAAGAAAAGCAAAAGCTTATGGTCACCATGTTACTTGCAGCAGGAGACTTAGCTACACTGGCTGAGCTTCCAAAAGTCTATACTTCTTCCTCCTCTTCTTGAGCCGGTTGAACTTGAACTTAGAAGAGAATACCCCGCTTCTCGAGGAAAGAGTTGCTAGACCGAGGCATTAGAGTTACCAGGTTGGGGGAGATTGTTTCTTTGTTACTTCTGAGGTGGGGAGTCATCTATCACTTACACCGCATGAAAGGATTCATGGTCATTAGGGTTTGTGTATGTAGACTTGTTCTGATTAGGTAAGTTGAGGAGTCTTGAATAGAAGACTTGTGGAACTTGAAGTCTGTTAAGTCTTAAACTCAGATCCCAATAAGGTTCCGACACATGATTAATCCAAAGGTCAAGTCTAGCTATATTTCTAACTTTTGTTCATGACCTTGGTATGGAACCCAATCTCATTTCACTCTTGCATTTCATTTAGTTGCTCGGGGACGAGCAAGGTTTAAGTATAGGGGGTTGATGAATCTGTGATTCATCACATCAAAAGTCAAAAATAGAGCCTTGTTCCCGAGAAAATAGAGGCATATTTCCTTCTATCTTGCATAAATAACACTCATGCATGCATCCATAATTCATGCATTTTAGCAGCTCATCTGCATTTAAATAAGAAGCCAAAAATCCCCTGTAAAATACCTCTTCATCAAAATAACTTCTTCTCTATAATATATGTATATATTCCTTAATAATATAGGGAAGATTGCTAAAAATCACCCTTGTAAAATAGCCCAAATAGCCTAAGAATCCTTGTACATTAAAACACACATAAAGCTCTCATACAAATCCCGAATTAGGTCTACTCACTCTTAGAATACTACATCTTAAAAGACCTTCAAAATGAGACTAATTTCATTGAAATTGGAGATTGTATGAGAAACTTGGGTTTTTGGGCCATTTTGTACACTACATATGTATATATATGTAAATTTGTATTTATGTATCATATTTGACCTCATCTCCGTCTTTGGTCAACATGAAACTTGTAGATCTCATTAAGATCTACAACTTTCATGTTTTGAGTTTTTCCAAATTCGGCTTCCTCTTCTCTCTACACGTGTTTCTTCATCCAACCATTCACAGTAGGCCACGTGGCGCCCTCTGGTTGCGCCACGCGGCCCGCTGCCCATCGCCTCATCCGCCACTCCAGAGAGATCCCTCGAGCTCCAAGCTACCTATTGGTGACAGCAATTGGTTGAGTTATCGAGCGAAGACAGAGATCCAACTCCAGCGAGATCCACGGCCGCCACCGCCGTGCCGCAGCCTCCCTCGAGCAGCTGCACGAGCTCGGGACCCTACCGATCCCTCGAGCGACGACCCTGGAACTCCCAGCTGAGCTCCAATTCCCAGGTAACTCCCCCCATCCGTCCGCCGTTCTTCTTCTTCTTTTTCTTGCTTTTTCTCCGCTTTTATTCGCCGTAATTGACCACCCTCGCGCCTTCCAATTACCTCGACGAGCTTCGCGTCGGAGCTCTGATCATCGCAGTACCCTCCGCACACTCCGACGACGCATACCACATTCCTCCGACGAGCAGTTCCGCCATTTGGCCGGAGCTTACTCGCCGGACCACCACACGCCATTTCAGGCCTCGCCGATCACTCCACTCCCCTCCACGAACACCTGCACGCCTCGACTATACTTCTAACCCTTTGCAGGTCCTAAATTCTTCATTGGCCGGAGCCTCGCCGGAGCTCCCTTCGAGCTTCATCGACACCGAGCTCCAGCACCCCTCCAAGGATCTTGAGGCCATCGGAGGCTTCGCCGTGCACTCCCGCTTCTTCAGAGCTACGTGGGAGCTCAAGAAGCTCTTCATCGACGCCTGGTGACCGAGGCGGAGCAAGCCCAGTCCCACCGGAGCACAGCCTTCTCCTCCGCAGGTGGCGGAGGACCGTTCGAGACGACACAGCAACAGCCGTACGATCATCCGATCGAACGGTCCTCGCCCCGCCACGAGTCCCCTCACCGTCCCCGTCCTTGACCGTTGATCACGCCTCTGATCCGACGCCTCGCAAGTCGCCACGCATCTTCATCGACATCCCTTGGATCCATCTTGATCCAAGGGCCTCCAGGCCGCCACGTCTACTTATTCGAGCCTCGGCCCCCAAGTCTAGGCTCGGGTGACCCGAAGCTGCACCGAGGCTAGACCGAACCTCCAGAAGACCCGAGCCTCGCTCCGAGCCTCCGAACCTAGGTCGGCCACGTGAGGAGCACGTGCGACCTGGGTTATTTGCACAGAGGCCCCTGAAGCTTATGGAAATTACAAAAAGGTCCCTGTGAAGCAGACCTCACGTGAGGAGCACGTGTCTCGTGGAGAAATTGCATACAAGTCCTGCATGTTATCGGTAATTGCATCTTAGTCCCTGTCAGCATATTTGCTTATTGTAACTTTGATTTCTGTATTGCATTTACACCCCTGTGTTTGTACGTATCCCTAGATTGCATTTTACATCATTTTGAAATTCTAAAAATTGCATGTTGTTGGAAATTTTATCCCCTGCCTATCAGTACACGTGTCTGATTTTTGTAGGCTTATTTGAATTATTAATGAATTAATTGGTTCATTGTTGACATATTTTGCCCAGTGATGCCTTTTGATTTTTGATTAATTACCTGTGCCTTCAAAAATTATCAAAAATTCACAGTAGCTTAAGGACATTATTTTTAACACACCATAAAAATTTCATAGCATTTGCACGCACATCGAGGCCTAAATAAAAAGTTTGCTGATTTTCTTAAATTAATTTTAGTAAATTCATTTCACAGTAAAATTAAGTTCTGTCAATTTTCCTAGGTCCCTTCCCATTAGAGTTATCTAGGATAATTTTAGTTCTTGAAAAAATTGTGATTTGATATTTATTAAAAATTAAATACTGAAAATCACTCTGTCTGTTTATTTAATTCACAGGAAAATTATTTTGAGTCGAAAAATTCCAAAAAAATTAGTGTAGGTCATTTTCATCATAAATAATCATCTAGCCAATTTTCATTATTTTTGGACTTCGTTTGATACATCAATTAGATTTAACGTTAAATTGGCTAAGATTGGTCTGCACGTGTCTGCATAAGAATTAAAAAGACAAAAAAATACTCCTTGAAAATCAACGCTTGAATAATTGCTAAAATTTGACCTAAGGAGACAGTTGCCTCCCTGAGTTCGACCTTGGACTTCACCAAGTAAAAAAAAATTTGCCGCTTGAAATTAACTCGAATCTAATTAAAGTGGTTTTTGATTAGCCCTCTCGTATCCGACTGCAACGAACGACATCTAATTAATTTGGACATTAATTTGACCTAATTAACTAAGGGTGCGGGAGCGTTTGTCAGGGATCGCAACCACCGCCGATGTTTGGGAGTTCAGGTTTTAGTCAATTGTTTATGTATAGTAAACTCATATTAATATATCGATTTTTAGACATATAAACACAATTCCTCATAAAATATATCAGGATACGGTGAGCAAGCATTTTCGCAAGGTCAGACAATGGAGGAGTCAATATTTAGAACCTCGGGAATGATGTCTGCGGGATATGACGGACAAGGGTACCCATCAGGTCATCAAGGACTCGCATCTCAATATGACCAAACCAGATTTGGAGTTTCACGTAATAAAATGACTAAATGCAATAACTAATTTTTATCTTCTGTAACATTTCCTAAAAGATGAATATCCCATTCTTGCAGGATATGGAGAAGCTTTCAATCAATCACAATTTGCAGGATCCTCATTTGCTGGTCCTTCGAGTCAGGGATACAACGGGCATGAAGTTCCTCTAATTCAACCAGGATTCGTATCTACAGGTTATTATAGTTAATTTATTACATTGTATCATTCTCTTACTTATTGTTTAATTTATGTGACATATAATGTAATTAACATCTTTTAGGTATGAGCTATATCGAGTATGGCTTTGCAGGATCTCAAATCGGTGAAGCCGGATTTAGAGGTTCAGGTATAAATATCTTATGGAGTAGAAGAACTCATTTCAATACGTTGTGTTTTAATTTTGTGATACTTACAACAATAAAAATGTCTCAACTTTGTAGGACCATATCTTGTTGGACCTTCGAGTCAATTTGACTCTGAACCCTCTCAGCTCATACCGTCTACTCAATATAGTTCAGGAGATTTGCAGTCACAAATATTTGATAGTGTTCGGCAAATGGAGGCAACTGATTTCGATAAACAATTGTTTGATATATCCACGATAATACCACCACAACGTCCGGAGCTGCCTCGAAGACCCTCTCCCGAAGTAAGGATCACTGAGCCTCCTCCATCAGAGCCGCCTCGCCAGTCAACAAGTGTACGGACTTCAAAGAATCAGGAATCCCAAACAATCGAACCTCCACGGAAGTCGTCAGCTAGACCGCATCTTCCATGGCACATTCCAACACATTTGGAACAAATGGCCAAGCAGCAGAAGAAGACAACACATGAGGAGAGTCACAAAAAAATGGGAGATGGAAGGAAAGGAAATGACAAAGGAGGAGCAGGAGGTGGAGGAGGAGGTCTGAAGGGATTTCTAAAGATATGGAAACTTTAAGTTATTGTAAATTTTTTACTTATTATTCGTAAACACATCTTTGTTCTTTTATGATTTTAATAAAATACTTGCAATGTTTTTAAGTTAATTGATATCAAGTTGTACTTTGTTGAGTTTACATATGTCACTGGTAAATAATGCTGAGCACACTCTCAATTTCTTTATATTTACTATAATATTCCTGATATGTCAATTATAAATATTCTAAGTATATCTCAATAATGAAGAATATATATAATTAAAGATAGAGATATACATCATATTTTACAATAACGTTAGCGTGGAGAAGCGAGACGAGGTACAGAAGAAACGGTAAACCATCTTTCCACCTCCAAAGATGAGAGCACGAAGCTCCTAACGATGGATCGAAAAAATTGCGATGAAGGAAAATATTGAAAGCCTATTAAATTTATTTTGTTTTTTTAAAATTATTTAAAAAAATTTCTCAAATATCCTCATTCATATCTAAGAAAATTAATAATAATTTATAGTATCATATAGTATCGAATGAGAATTAAAATGTTAAATGGGATCGTTCTGAAAAATGCCCATCTCCAAATCGGCACATGAGGTACCGATCGATATCCATTTTTTTATTTTTTTATCCATACCTATTTAATTAATTTTGATTTTTTAATAATTATTTAAAAAAAATCCCCTACAAGAGTGCTATAGATGAAATGGAATTTTTAGGAGTAAATATTGACGTTTTCGTATGTAATTTGGAAAAGATGTTTTATCATGGTTTTTAGACTTAATGGAGCATCTTATGATATTTCTACTATATGAAGGTTAAAGTTGGTGGACCAGTAACATAGAAATGGATGCATCCATTTAATAGGTAAAATTTTCATTCATAAATATATTATTTCAATTTCTTTAATGATTAAATATAAGTAGATGATAATGAATGAGATGTTTAATTTCAGATACATGATTTTTTTAAAGAAAAGTTCTAATAAAATTGAGCAAAAGGTTTTATAAATTGTCAGTATACTTACGAAGAAGTGTCACTTTTTTATTCTCGTTAATTTTCAGATGAATGGAAAACAATACACAATTGTCCAATGAAATGAAGCTATTCTCTTCGATGAAGAATCTTTAATATGTGTTTTTTTTCAACCGTCATCCAAGTCTTTTAAAGACACAAAAACCCACTTGATGATAAAATAAGAAAAGGAAGCTATTAAGTTATATATATATATATTATGAGGGAAGGGATCCTACTCCATGGAGTAGTTAACTTGCCTACTTCATTTTCTTTTTTTTTCTTTTTTTTATTTTTTTGGGAAAAATACTTCCATGGATTTTCATAACTATCTCTCTAATATGTCATTCAAACTTCGTTGGAAATAGAGACTCCTACGACCTCCATCCAGAACAGGAAAAATACAGCAAATCTGTGACCGTTAAAAAATGACTGTCTGGATGGAGGTCGTATGAGTCTCGTTTTCTAACAAAATTTGAATGACATATTAGAGGGATATAATTATGAAAATCCATGGAAGTATTTTTTCCAAAAAAAATAAAAAAATTTGAAAAAAAAGAAAATAGAGTAGGTAAGTTACCTACTCCATGGAGTAGGATCCCTTTCCTCATATATATATATATATATATATATATATAGAGGGCTTATCCAATGCGCACAAGGCCCATTTGTGTTGTGGTGAGCACCAAACTGGGGCTCACCACGTGTACATGTTGGTTCCATTTGGTAGGTGACGGTATTAGTAATAACTATATTTTTAATTATAGGCTACCACGAATTTAACAATGACTATATTTCCAATTATACAGTGTCCTTAAAAAAGGGATGGCGGTTTTGGAATGAAAAGATTCAAATAAATGATTTCGTGCAAATTATTATGATCCAAACGTCTGGATAGTAACAAATATACTTTGGTCAAGTAAATGCTTGTTATGAGATCGGTAATATGAAGACAATGATCAGTAATTTTCATCCAAATAGTTAATATGTGCAGAACTTAGTAATACGTATGCAATGGATAAGTAAATGTGTGTTGCGAGATCAGTAATAACATAACAAATGATTAGTAATACCATTGTGTATGTAATGCGTATTGCATTCATTTCTGTAGTATTTTTTCCTTTTTCATTAACGAAGCATTCTATTTAATTCACGAATTCGATTTTCCTTATGTGTATGTGTATGTATTTAATAACTTATTTTTCAAAATACTATTTCCATATTAATCGTATAGAAGGTGAATATGTTAATGATTATATGTTACTTTCTTACTTGAGCAATGTCTGTGACTTACAATGTACAGAAATCAGTAATTCATTCATGTTACTCAAGTAATACATATTCAGTTCTCAAGTAATTATTATTGTGAGATCAGTAATTAATTGTTATTATTACATGTTACTGATTCTTCTATATATCTTACTTGTATTCCTTACTTATGTAGCTTATTAAATTACTTGTAATACGTCAAGTGCTGCTGAAAGCCACACATAAATTACTTAATATTATTGTTATATGGTAAACATTCAAATTTCAACTGTTGTCTTCTAGTCCATTTAGATGATGTTATTTTGCTCTCGCTCCTCGGCATAACAACAGCTTCTTCAAGACAACAAATTGTTGCATTGTTCTGCAAGAAACAATAAGTTAACTGACCATTTAAAAATTAAAATATCAGGAAATTGGAAAAGAATACACATTGCTTACAAATTTTTCAATAACATTTCAGGAAGATACTTGCTTCAGTACTATTTTATATCCGTGAATAGTAAGAATTGTATAAAGAATAGTAACTCAGCAATATACTCGCTTCAGTAAGAATCATTCAATGACAAGTAACTTATAATGAATTGTTAGTAACTTTTGTTATATGATAAGTAATATAATATAGTTACTGACAACCAGTAATGAAGTTACAATGTTACCAAAGTTACTTGTTATTATTATAAAGTTACTTCTACATGCAAAAAAGTTACTGATGGATAATGTAAATATTACTTGTTATATATGTAAGTTATTAAAATACTAGTAATGGTTTACAATGTTACCAAAGCGTATATTAAATGTTACTGGTCATTATCCGATAGTTACTAGCACAAGTTATATGGAATTTCTTACTAACATATATATAAAACTTACTGATACATGTAATAAAAGTTACTCAAAGCCAACAATAAAGTTACAAATTTACTGTAACTTTTTAT
The DNA here is from genome assembly GCA_037367405.1 of Ottelia alismoides. Taxonomy (NCBI): domain Eukaryota; kingdom Viridiplantae; phylum Streptophyta; class Magnoliopsida; order Alismatales; family Hydrocharitaceae; genus Ottelia; species Ottelia alismoides. The sequence goes on from JAZKJV010009533.1 coordinate 104,876, forward strand.
TATATGAAATCAAAATACCTTCGATAAAAAAATCAATTAGGAATAGAAATCGTGTATCAAAACAAATAAAAATCGATATTATGAATACAACTTTCTCATATTTCGATCATACTTCTCGAATAAACATTGCTTACGATAAAAAATATGCAGTATTCATAAAAAATACTGAATTCATCATCCCGTCGTTTTGATCCCAAAACAAACATTGCTAAAAAAACAAAATATCATTAAAACAACGAAATTATGATATAAATAATCGATTAAATCATGAAATCGAATCACATACCTCACATCTTGCGTTGGAACAAAAGAAATGCCTTGCGTTGGAATGAAACGGTAGATTTTAGCAATCATATGCACGCGCCTTCCACTTTCTAGAAATGTAAAGCTATTTTTAGCAATGTTTTTATTTTCCGATTTTGTTTTATTTCCATATGAAAATCGCTTCCTTTTTTTTGGGATTGAATCTTGTGGATGGACGGCTAGGATTGGGTGCTCATCCCAACTCAAATGGGCTTAGAGCTCATTGGATAAATTCCCTATATATATATATATATATATATATATATATATATATATATATATGAGTGATCCTATGAGAGCCAAAACCCGTGAGAGCATGAGAGCATGCATTCTGGACCACATGATCCAACCAGGAGAGAGAAGACTAGGAGAGAGAAAACAGAATCATGTGGTCTAGAATGCATGCTCTCATGCTCTCACCTTTTTTTGCTCTCATAGGATCACTCCTATATAAATATCAGAAAATTGCGAGGAGATAACATGGTGAACGAGTATGTCCCTTAGTAAGTATCTTTCTTTAAATTGTTTATTTATCGTCAATATCATTTCTTTTTTATCAATTTTATGGAATTTTGTGAGAAACTTATAGCCAGGAACTCGTCATTTGGAGAAGATCAGGTTATAAATACATTCCAAAGAAGGTTTCGGATTGGTTTGAGGATCATGTAAACAAGGTTTCTGATTGGTTTAAGGATCATGCAAAGTCGTTTAATGGTGATCCCAAATGTGAAGCTCTAAGGCACTTTGCAGAAGGTCCAGTATATCAAGTTCGACCATATGGTGACTGTTGGAGTAATGGGAATCGTTTTCAAATTTTTAATTCAAGTAGAAGAAAAAGTACTCACAATTGCGAGTAATGGTCTACAAATCTTATTATGGGGAGGATCATATCAATTATTATGGAATTTTAAATGAAGTTCTGGAAATAAATAGTGAAACCTTCTCCCACTATACGTAGGGCTGGCTATATGGATTCTTGCTCAAATCTATGTCGAAAGTTTCGACTATCTTTTACACTGGTTGTCGACTATCTAATGCAACCCCCACAAGGGGAGATTTGAACCATGATCTTTTGGGTGGTAGGCATACTGCACTATCACCATACTATTTGAGTTCTGTAAATAGAGTATCATTTTATTTTTATGTGAATTATACGATCTAAAAGAAGGAGTGGTGATCTATAGGAGGAATAAGGTGATCGATACTATTTAAAGAAAAGATAAAATGAGATTTGAATCATTTGTTCTTTCTTCACAAGTTGAGCAAGTATATCATGTTTCACATATTTCAAGTGGGAAAATGACAAATACCTAACTTTCTTACAACAAAATCTCGAAGTTAGACGAGCAACGAGGATAATTTAGTAGAAGAACATGATGATGCTTTCATACCCGAGTACAAGTATAATAATACATAAGTTATTGATCCTATGCATTATTCTATTTCTTTGGTGGATCCAATAGTAATAAGAATGAATATAACGAGAAAAGATGAAACAATACTTAAGGAATCAAATGACTCCAATTTGACTGAAAATAATGACGCTTATCAACATTTAAGTAATGAAGATTAAGACCTATATGCTTGGTAAATTTAAAAAACTTCTCGATCAGTTAAATAAAAAATTTCCCACTTTATATATTTACTTGTTCCATTCTCCTCAATAGCAATGACAGGTTTTGATCACCATGGTTCACAATCACAAGGATTGCAACGATCTGATCGTCCATTCGGTTTACAAACCTTCCACCTAGCAGGCAACCTTCCTATTACTCTTTTTTAGGCCTTCCTTCTCAAGCGGCGTAAGAGCGCATGACTTATTATCAATCTCTTGGTATTCATCTATCTTCATTTTACAAAGATTTCTATAACGAGTTGTTTTCTTCTATGGGACCCGTGCCATCACTACCCGCACTCCAACGCTTCCATCCATGGATGCATCATCTCCCACTCATGCACGTCGGTCTGTTGACATGTCTATGCCATATCTAAGTTGACAGTCTTCATATTCCCATCCAAACCTCCTACTTGCATTAAATGGGAAGCAAATCACATCCTTAATTTGTTTTCAATGTCTTGTATATTTGTGTGTATGTGTGTATAAAACTAAACTTATCTAAATTTTGCAGGGATTTTTATAATATCAACAAGGTTGCTAAAGAGATCACAAGCATCATCAAGACATATCTAGCATTAAGTGTCGTTGGTGTCGTATTGCCACCACTGAGTAGGAAAGACTATTTGACATATATTCCTGATTATAGTTTTCAAATATAATTAACAACCTTTTACATAACTCAAACTATCATGCATCTCTCAAAAAATTTAGAGCAGGTATCATTTTGACCCTAGATTGAGTAAAGAGTCTTACCATCGTGAGTTTACCTTTACTAGAAGAGTAGAGATTACACAATGTATTTTTGAAGACTAGAAGGGACTTACATATGAAGATGGGTCGAGAGGTAATGGATTCAAGGAGATGAAGAGATTTCCTCTATCTTGTTGCACTAAACATAGATAATAATTTTTTATATTATAGTTTTAAAATATGTTTATATTTGTCATAATTTTGAAATAATATGTTTTTGCAGGCAGTGACGGAGAGAGGGGGGGGGGGGGGGGGCTTAGCCCCCCAACTCCCAACCAAAGTCCATATTTATGTTTAATATGTAGTATTATATATAATCTAAATACATTATTTAATAGTTAAAATATACATGTTATGTATAATAACCCCCCATATCTCAACAAAAATATATATATATATGTGATCTATAATTATAATAATTAATTGTTAACATTACATGATGTGCATAATCGAATACGGATACATCTGTATATGTCCATCATCGTACCCCTTTATAAATCATCATGGATTAGTTTTTATTTAGCATATATGGTACAGATAACGGTCTTTTTTTGCATATACAGATATGGATTTGGATACCTCTTTCATTTTTTAAGATCTTAAAACGGATATCATTGGATATTTTTCTAGTATATACATATATGGAGACATGCATATTTGTACCCGCATATTTGCAACACTATTTTTATCTACATCGATTTTAGAATAGTATGCAGATACATGTACACATGTCAAAATATGTATAACATATATGATAAGGGATTGGTAGACATATTTATATTTTTTTCATCCATATAAGTAAAAGGTATTGTATAGTGTTACTTGTTTGAACATATTAAATCTAATGACATTACTTAATATCACATTAATAAATATGTATTTCAGTGATATGAAGAGTTTTGTATCGATCTTTTTGTTAGTACGATGTTTATAGATATTATTTACGTTCGATTATAAGTTTATATGGGTATTTTTTGTAAAAAATACTTTCCCAATATTAGTTTCAATCAATTACGAAATTATTGGAAGCTCGCCTTACAGATTGAATTCGTTTCCACGTATCCAACCTCATAAATTAAAACTTCCATTAATGTTCTACATATCCTTCAAATTTCTCTCAAATCCGATGCCATTTTCTATTTTATCTTAGTGGTTAAAATTCAAATAAATATTTAAGCAACGTAAATCATATTTAAAAGAGAACCAGACTCTTTACCATTGATATAGCAAATGATTGTGAATTTGAGCGAAAATCGAAGGATATGTATAACATTATTCAAAGATTCTGTTTATAGGTTGGATTTAAGAAACAAATTTCAACAAAAGTAGCTTTTGTAACTCACATTACATCAGAGGAGCCCCTCCCGAAATATTAAAAATCTAAAACAACAAGGTAAATTAGATAAATAATTTGCCCCCTCCCCCAAATAATTTAGCCCCCCCCCCCAAAAAAGAATTTTCTGACTTCGTCCCTGTTTGCAGGTATGCAGGTTTTTGTGATGTCTTTAATTCTGATCTCGACTTTGCAAGGAGGTCGACGACGAGTAGGGACAATTGTCAGAAACAATAAATAAGGTCAACTAGTGGTTGAAAGAGGCACAATCAAATCTGAGATGAGTTGGTAAGTTTTTTTAATGTTTTGAATTTTAATGTTTAGATATTTATGTAGGAATTTTAAGATTTATATTTCTTCTACAATATTTTTTGCGGGCAGTAAAATTGTAATGGGAATACCTATAGGGCTGGTTGCACAAGTTCAACATGGCTTCGAATTTTTGACAAACATGATAATACTATTTTTTCTAGTTTATAGACTTGGAGAGCAAAAAGTCCTCGCCTGATCCTCTCCTAAAAGAGCTAGTACCGAGCATGTTGGCAGGACCTAGAGAGGATACGATGCTCACTCGTCATAGAGGGAAAAGCTTGTACGAGCACTTGTCCTCCCACTCTATGCTAGTGTTCGACCATATAATGAGGACAACATGGTGAACAATTGTGCTCACCCCACTTTATTGGCGAGCACTTAGCGAGATATAGGGGAGCACACGATGAAGACCTGTGTGCTTGCCAATGTCACCATTTCTTGTAGTGGTGGTCATTATGCCAAATGCTACCACAAAACCGCCACTAATAGTCGCAAAGTTGGAGTTGCATGAAATTTGACCAAGAAATGGTCATATATGTAGATATATGTATTTGCAATCAACTTGAGATCAAAAGTGATCGTAACTTATGGTCGCGAAGGCTGATCTAATTTCTAGATGGGTAGTATTTTCCCTCCATTCAAGTAACAAAAATTCCCATTCCTTTTGATATCCACATCCTCCATCCTAAACCCAAAAGCCTCCCAAAGCAATCCTCCTTCTCCCAAATTTGTGGCATGAAGAATATAATCATCTCATGATATGATTTCATCTATCATCATCTCATTTCATGATAGTTGAGGATGTTTCACAATAGACATCAATGTAGAGATTGATCCCGGTAATAACAGGAATAACAACAAAATATTGTAGATCACTCGTGCACCGAGTGGTATTGACATTTCGGTAGCTTTTCTTGTAAGCTTCTTAAGATAAAATGTTCTTAGGATAAAAGAGTATTCGCACCATACAAGGAACATAGAGTCGGAGAAAGCAGTGCATGCTACCATTAATGTCACCATATTACTCCGTATAGTTGCCTATTGTGATAGAGTGCAACTAGAGCAGCGGAGGCATATGTGTTTGTATACATGTAACGATGTTAAAGGAGATGGAGGAGGCATGCTTTGACGAAGTTGAGGAGGATGTTCTAGATTTTGTCTTCGTGAGGAAGGGTCTCCTTTCTCATTAAAGGAGAGTAAGGAGATCTTTAGATATAAGAATCAAATATAAGAGCTAACTAGGGTATAAACAAAGGTTTAAATATCGGTTTTGGATATCGTATCGATACCATATCGATACGATATTTCATCGAAATTTCAAATGACATTTCACCTGTATCGATCATCATTTATGAAGAAATGACCGAAAACTACCTTTATATCGCCATTTCGCTTGAAATTTCGATGAAATTGCACCTAAATCTTGCGAATTTGGTACCATGTGTATAAATACTCATCCCATTTAGAAAGGGATGGTATTTAAAGTGCAAGTAGTGGAGGTTTTTGCATGGTGAGTTAAGAGGGAATAAGAAAGAGAAGGAAGGGAGGAAATGAACTCCTACATATTTGTTTAGGATAATGAGGTTGGATAAAAGGTTTTATGGATACTTATTTTATCTAGTAATAAATAAGGATTCATGAACAATTTAAAACATCTAGTTGCCATTCACTCGCTCAAGTGTATATCCCATGACATGGTCAAGGGAAGATAGAGGGGAAGCACTAAGCGGGATTCCCCTACATTGAGCTAAGCGAGAAAGACTAATTGTAGAACCCTAAAACAATATCATATGTAAAACTCATGTGATGTCAATGGAGATTATAGAAATATAATCCATCTATTTGTCAACAGTCTTTTTAGAATTTTAAGTGGTTATCTCATGTCAATTAAATTCAAAACTATCAATAAGTTGTCAATAATATCACTTTTTCTCTCTGGAGATTCTTATCATAAACCTTGAATTTTCACAAATGCCCACCTATTGATTATTGATGGAATCGCTTCTTCTATGAGTTGGAAGGAAAATATGTAGACTGAGATATATAATAGTGTTTATTGTGACAACTTACATTCCAAGGGCCACAACATATGATCCACACGCCATTCTATACAAATATCACTTGAGAGATTATAAAATGAATGAACTTGTTTCCATGTAGATTTTTACACTTTCACTTGTATCCTGACCTTTTTCATATTTACAATTGTACCCTTAGGGCTCATTTGGTAGCCAAGTAGACCTGACCAATGGACCGAAGGCCCGTCCGCTCAACCCGCTCATGGGCCGGACTTAGGCCAAAAGATTTCAAGAATGGGCTGGCCCGACTCGCTCTTTGGTCGGCCCGTCAATTGGGCGGACCGTGGACATGAGCCAAGAAGCCCAGCCCGACCCGGCCCGCAAATATAAAAAGGGATTTTTACCCGGCAGACCCTGAAATCTTTTGCAATTACCGCTATGACCTTTGAAACATCCTAATTCCTCTCTCGACCCCGTAAACTTGCTCCGTCTTACCCAACAAACCCTGCCGTCAATTTTAACTATATTTGAGTCAAATACTTGAGTTTATCTTGAGTTAACCTAACCATGGCGGTCTGATCGGTCCCCGTCATCTCCCACTCCAAGTTCCCAAAAGGTGGCGCCTTTCTCATCTTTGCTCATGTGGGTCACAACCGTAGAGTCCATCTCACCTCCAAAGATGGGAGCTTTCCACGGTATGACCCTGTTTTCTCATGTGGGTCGAATCTGAGAAGCCCCAAGGCTTTCTCTGTCTCCACTTCTTGGTGTGCTGGTGGGGAAAAGAATCGAGATCGTCAAAGATGAGAACTCTGAGCGGTTTGGGCATCGCTCTGAGCCTCATCTTTGGGTTGCTCTTCTTAGCCTTCGTGTTTGAGGTCTACTACCTGCTGTGGTGGAAGAAGAGGATCACAAACCACGACTCCGAAGAAGAACCCACCATCACAATCACCACCAATCCCACCTCCAACGTCCTACCCATCCTCTGCTGCAACCACTCGTCCTCCCTCAGCGCCGCCCCCCTCAACATTGCTGCTGCAACGAACAACGACTGCTACGACATGAAGCCGTCAGAAGCAGATACCGACCGGAGGGGGGGGGGGTCCTCCATGGTCTGCGCGTGGGGGGAGGGGGTATGAAGCACCAGCGGGACGGCAAGGTGGGGGCCTCCGTTGGACGGGCAGGGGGCCTCCATAGCAGCAACGACGACCGGGGGAGGCCTCCATTCGGCGGCGGCGGTGCATGGAAGGGCTGGAATGTAAGGAGGATGCGTAGGGAAGAAGACAGATGGTATCTTTTGTAAATATACTAAACAAAGAGGGTAATATTCATCCATTTTTAACGGAATCCGGTTAAATTTAACGGACAAATGGATGTGGATTAACCACAGGGTATGCCGGGTAAGGGTTAGCAAGTTTACGGGGTCGAGAGAGGAATTAGGATGTTTCAGAGGTCGTAGCGGTAATTGCAAAAGATTTCAGGGTCTGCCGGGTAAAAATCCCATATAAAAAGTATTTAAAAATTAGAATTTACATGCATCTAATATAATATACTTCAAATTTTTATTTTACATTATCAATATTGTATCCTTTTTTAGTTTACATGCCAAGAAACACATATTATAATAACTTAGATTTACAATAATCAATGGATGTTCAAAAAATTTATTTATCTGTATAAATTAGATAAAAATGAGAAAAATACTTTACATTCGGTCCATGGGCCGGCCTGAGCCAGACATGGCATGAGTTTGGGCCTTTAAATATGGTCCATGGGTCAGGCCGGGCCTTGGATAAGGGGGTTTTAGAACCCCGGCCCTTTCGACCTGATCCATGATTCGACCCAACCCACACTTTGGCCATGTCTATTGCAAAGTTACCTCAGGGGTAACCTAGCATACCCCATGCTCTATCCCTGCATTCTTGGGTTAGAATTAGTTGTATGGACTGCACAATCGCTTTGTTATAATATTTTTAACCACGTTCAAATAAAAAATTTAATATAAAAAATACATTGTAATCATCAAAAAATGTAAAATAATACATAATCAATATCACGTTCACATCGCATTTATCATTTCAACCTTCCGGAACCTTCTTAACCATCCAAACAATTATTATACAGTGGAAGTTACTTCAATCCAACCCAACTAGCAAACACACCCTTTAGATTCTAAAAGTTAGGGGTCCACGGCAATGATAGATTTTGCCATATTAGAAGGTTTTTAAAAAAGGGTTGGGATAAAAGTGTAATAGTAATGCCTTTTAGGGGCACAAGTGTAATAACTCATTAAACTTAAGAGCAAACAAGCAAATGATCCGCGTCAGCTATGAGCTATCCCTTACTTTCCTAATGCTATCCACGAGCCACAGTGCGAGAGCAGTGGCTCACTCCCCGGGTCTATCCATCCATGGCGGGAGCCGCGCAGCGGAGGCTGTCCGTCGTCGCCAGCCACCTCCTCCCTCCCCCTCTCGGCGCCCCCGCCGCGCTGACCCTTTCCTCCGCCTCGGCGCGCGATAGCTATCGGAGGGTCCACGGCGAGGTCTCCACGCACGAGGCCACGTGGACGCCCGCGCTCGACGAGTCCGGGCAGGAGTTCACGGACATCATATACGAGAAGGCCGTCGGGGAAGCGATCGCTAAGGTCAGCTCTCTGTTGTTATTGATGTCTTCTATGGTGGTTGTATGTTATGGGACGTGGGATCTTCCAAGGAGGAGGATTATGTGGCACATTACTCTTCTTCCGAAATGTGGTGCTTAACAGAGTTGGTTACCGTTTAGTTAAAGAAGAGGGATTGCGGATATTGGGAAGAGGAGGACAAAATGGTCGGCTTTAGATTTTGTTTTCATGGTATCTTTGATGAATTAAGATGTGGACATTTTTTCTCTTAGACTGTTGAGAATCGAAACTACAGCCCTGAACTATATATTACTATGCACATCTCCTAGATAGTACATGAAGTTGGTGCCTCAAAGTTACATCTATGAGTGCCATTGGATGCAAATGGGTATTTTTTTCTTGAATGTAAGCCTAGTCGTGAGGTAGACGGATAGAAAGTTCGACTTGTAGCCAAGGGTTATCATCAATCGGAAGGGATGGACTATAATGGTACATATAGTCTTGTAACTCTTGTTGTCAAATCTACAACAACGGTTCTCTGTATCACCATCTCTAGTGATGGTTGATCTATTAATCAACTCGATGTTAGCAATACTTTCTCCATGAAAATATGCACGAAATAAACTATATAGATAAGCCTCATGAATCATCTATGAGGTCTCAACAGATCTTCTAATGGTCTTAACATGCAGCTCGATCATGGTTTAACATGACGACTTCTTTCCTATTTATGCTTGTATTCAGGGAATCACAAACACACGCATCTTTTCTTTTATCATGTGCAACAGAAATATGATTAACTATACACTTGTACATGCCTAGGATATCTTCATCACAAGAGACAAGGGCACACAAGTTTCTTCAATCATCACAAAACTCAAAGATGCATTCTAAATTCGTGATTTAGATGACTTACGTTACATCCTTGGCATTGAGGTTACTAAACATCCAAATGGCGTTCTTCTCATTCCAAAGGAATACATATTAGATCTCCTTAAACATGCAAAAATGACGGACTGCAAGCCCATTCTCCTACCAGTGGCCACATCTACGTCACTACGTGGCTATGATCCAAATTTGTACAGACGAATCATTGAGACTCTGCAATACTTGTTGCAAACTGTACCCGATATTTCCTTCTCCATCAATAAATCATCTCTATACATGCACACTCCTAATCAACACTGGGAAAATGCCAAGTGAATTCTTCATTATGTAAAGGCAACTCTAGCTACTAGTCTCTTGATATCAACAAGTGCCTCCTAATGGCACCACCCAACAACTCGTCCACCACCTCCACCACCACCACCACCTCAACCACTGCCACTTGCTCTTGTAGCTCCTCCGTCAACGCCACCTAATACCTTGACCCACTTGTTTCCAAGTTTCTATGTTTGTAGGCCTCCCACAACCCCCTGCCCATGGGTCTTCCCCATTATCCGGCATATCCCAACGCATGTACCGAGTACATTGTTTTTACTGATGGCATCAATGTTTTTTCCATGCAACAAGCTACTTTACATGATGAGCATGTGCCCTTTTAGGAGGTTAGTTTATAGGTTGAGGAGGAGGCATGCGATCTTGATGTGTCTATTACTCTGCGAAAGTGGAGACATACACGTGCTACTTATCCTCTTGCAACACATGTTTCTTTAGAGCGACTCTAAGAGAATTTCAGGATGTTTGTCATGGGGATGTCAGTTGTGGTTGTTGAGATATCACTAACATACTAAGAGGCGATACATGAATATTTATGGTGTCTTGTCATGGAGGAGGAGGTGACCAAATTACAATTTACAATCGCATCGCACGTGAAGCATTGTTATATCTCCTACACGAGCTTCTGTCATAGGATGCAAGTGGTTGTTCACCGTGAAGCACCAAGCAGATGACAACATGGATCCCTACAAGGCGAGACTTGTATGATGCAAACACAATTCGGCGTCGACGATAAAATTTGAGATATTTGAATGGTGGAATTTTGGTGGAGAAATTGGAGGGATTGAGAAGAGAATGGAGGGGTTGAGAAGAAGAAAACTCGTCGGAAACGAGGGGTCGAAGAAGAAGAACCGTGAAGACCACGTTGAGAGAGGAGAGAAAATAGAGAGGGAGATAAAATCTCAACTTTTCATTAATACTTGACTGCTTAAAAACACTGGACCCTCATCCCTTTATATAGGAGGGATGCATTACAAAAATAGAAAAAACTAACTTGATTTGACCACTAATTATCCTAATTAGACTCTAACTAATTAACCGACCAAAATTTAAAAATCAAATCTACGAATAATTGTTGGAGATCACATGAGATCTCAATTATTTAATTAGAGATACGATAATTTAAATAAACGTAAATAAAATTGACCACTCAAATTAACTAAAAATTCAGCCCTATATTTGGGTCCGACGCTGCATCAACTCTCCTCCGCTTTAAAAATTCGTCTCCCGACGAATTGCTGGATTTGCAGGCTTGGAGGTCGAATCTGCATGCTCAATCATCTTTTGGAAGAATTGGTGTGGAGCGAACGACGGAGTCCATACGCGGGCGTGGGTGACGTGGCCTTCATGGTTGAAGAACATGTGTGGTGCGAACGGCGGCATCTTCTCGATTGTTGTCTCTTCCTTGTGGTTACCGAAAAATTGATGAGGCATGAACAACATGGCCTTCAGAGCATCCATAGCGAAGCAATGACACAAGGAGAGAAGGGGAGGAGATGTGTCCAAGGAATGAAGCCATGGGGTCCTTATATAGGGGAAGCCCAAGGCCCTAGTCCTATTGAGATAAGGAAGGTCCTCAGATTCCTGATTTGCAGCCTCTTTTTTTAAATATTTGTGCCGCCGGGGGTTTAGGCGCAATTTCCGCCCCCTTCATTTTTCCTGAATTTCTTTATGCAAATAGGGGGTTCATGGGGTCTTCGTTTGCAAATTTTCCCACTTAATCTCCAACCCCACAATTCGTGGGATTGACATCCCGTAACCTTCGGACACCCCGTTAGGGTTTGGGGCTTCTTTTGCGTTTTATGCGCGGGGGGTGCGGCACGGGATCTCCAGCCGGATGGGGGAAGGGGCATGGCGGCGCTGGGAGTACCGTCGGCGCAGATGGGGAGCGAGGGAAGGTGTGCGAGGCGGTGGGGCGCTGCAGGGAGGTAGGGGTCGCGAAGCTTACGCGCGGGAGGGGCGCGGAGTGTTGGGGGAGGCGCGTCTGGGGTTCGGCGGAGCTGCGGGGGGCGTACAGTGGAGTTGGGGCGGCGCCAGCTGGGGAATGAGGGGATGGCGAGGCCGAGGGGAGGGCGGCGAGCGGCTGGCGGGGAGGTGGGTCAGCGAGGGGGAGAGGCAGCGATGGTGTGGAAGAGCTGTAGGGGGAGGGGGCGAGAAGGAGGCTCGTGCAGGAGGGCTGGGGGGGCTGCCGTAAGGACACCGGGAAGGCGCAGCCGCGTGGAGGGGCTGCTGTAGGCTGGCGGCTCGCGGATCCGAAGGGGAAGCGGCGGCTGGAGGCGCCGCAGGGGGGCGGCCACGCGCTGCGGTACCGGAGGAGTCGGTGGCGGAGTGCGACGGGGTCCCAGGGGTGCGGGCTTGCCGCTGTTGGGCTGGAGTGGGGCTGGGGTGGACATCGGGGGTGCTATCGGCGACGACGGCTGACCTGAACTCTCCTGGACAGTGATGAATCTGCGATTCATCACTCTAAAAGTTGAAAATAGAGCTTTGTTCCTGAGTAATTAGAGGCATATTTCTACTTATATCGCATAATTAGCATTCATGCATACATTGATAACATCTGCATTTTAGTATTCATATTTGCATTAAATAAGAAGCCAATTTCACTTGTAAATATTCACCTGTATATTAGCTAAAATACCCTATTTGTATATATTTTATACTAACTTCAAATCCAATAAAACCAACTCTATTGTGTATATATTACTAACACTAATTAAAGAAAAATATCCAAAAAAACACTAACTTGCAGAATTGACCAATAAAACCCCAACTCAAGTCTGAAACCATGAACCTTAAAATGCACATATCTCTCTCATACAGTGTCCGATTTAGGTCTACTCACTTTTAAAGTATATACATTCAGAGACCTTCAAAACAAGACTAATTTCATTAAAATCGGAGCTCGTATGCAAAACTTGGGTTTTGGGTCCCTTTGTATATTGTACATAATGACCGTTTTACCCCTGTATTTTCTCATTTTATTTTCTTCATTATTAAAAATCCAAAAAAAAATTAGATTAAATTGTAAATATTCTTGTCATATTTTCTCTACTTTTATTTTAATTTTTCTCTCTTTTAAAAATGACAAAAAAATTGCAAAAGATAAAATGCGGTATTTTATATCTATAAGGTACCACCCAAAAATACATTTTTGTACAGATGATTTCATTTGATTTTCGATCCTTCACGAAAGTTGTAGATCTCGTTGAGACGAGCAACTTTTGTGTTGACCACTTTTTGATTTAATCCCTTTTGTTATTTCTTTTTGATTTTTTTTACATTTTATCTTTGAATTTTCTGGGAGCGACATGTGGCAGCTCCTGGAGCCAACACATGTCACCCCATTTTCTTTATTTTCGAATTTATTTTATTATTTTCGGATTTATTTTTTATTATTTTCGGATTTTATTATTTTAATATTATTATTTTAATTATTGTTATTTTTAGTAGCCTACTTATTTTATATTATTATTATATTATTATTTATTCCCCTTTTACCTCTTCTCCTTTCTTTTCCCCCACTCCAAGCCACATCTTCTCCACTTCCTCCACCATTTTCTCCACTCTCTCCATCTCTTCTCTAACTCCATCCATCCTCTTTATAATCTCCTCCACTCCTCCATTCACACTCATCCGCCATCACAGTGAGGAGCTTGAGCCCCCTAGTCCATCTCGGTGACAGCGAGAGTTGGTGAGGTTGAGTGACGACAACCATCCTTCTCGGAGAGATCCGGTGGCCCTCCGTCCACCGCCGCAGCCGCAAGCCGCTGCTGAGCTCCGCCTTGCCGAGGTGTTAGAGCGAAGATCTGAAGCTCCCGAAAGAGCTTCTTCCCCAGGCACCCATCCACGATCTACAGGTAACTTCTTCTTCATTATTCTTCTTCATCTTCATTTCTCTTCATTCTCTCTCTCCTTGATTCTGAAGGATATGGAATTATCCTCAAGCGCATCACGGAAGCGTGATCGTCGTATCGGATACGACGAAGAACGACTAGTCGTACTAGTTGTTCGGTGCAGCGGAATTTAAAAATTTTATTTGATGAAACCACATGATCCGATAACCATTCTCAGATCGTTTCATCTATAACCACAACAAGTATAATGTAATACCTCTTGAAGCGTGGTTGATCAAGTCTCTAAAGAAAGAGACCTCCTGTCTCAAGTCCGATCGTCGGCGAGACCGCTTGCGAGCGCGGGGATGAACCGCGTTGTCCTCGCAATCCAAGAAGATGATCCAAGCATGGTTGCTCCTGATCTCGTCGCATGAGATCAAACGTCTCCTTCGTGAGAGGAATTCTCCAAGAAGACGGAGAACCGAAGAACGTCGAAGCGGCGGCGCGGTGGCGAAGGCGACGACGGTTCTCTCCTCTAAGGCATGGTGGACGGCCACCAACAAGAGAGGGAGAGAGGGCTGGCGTGTATGAAGAAATGAGGGAGAGAGAGAGCTCCAATATTACAAGTAATTAGAGAGCATAGTATGCCTCTCTATTTATAGGGTTTCAGGATCCATGGATCTCAATCCATGGGACACATAAAATCAATGGGTGAGATTGATTTGTGTCAATCCAATGGCCAAGATTGTTGTTGTCAAAAGCAACAAATTTAGGTCAAAATATATTTGATAAAATCAAATATAATTTATTCCTAAATCAACCCAACAAATAAGGAGAGAATACACATGGAGATCAAATCTCCATGTGCAATTAAGCGGGGACGGCCACCCATTCCATATAGGAATTGGGTGCCGCACACTTGTTTCCCAATGGAGAGCAATCTCATGGATTTCCATGAGATTGCATATCTCCTTGGATTTCTCTCCTATTAATTTGCAACAAATTTATTGGGTTTTATTCTCCAAAAAATAATTCACAATTATCTTTGAGAATATTGCATTCTTGCCATGGAAAAAATTGTGAATCATATTCACAACCCAAAACAACATATAATTCATATTGTTAATTAATTACACAATGTGTATCCAATACACATAATAATTAATCAACACATATAAATTATAATTAGCTCTCTCTAATACATTATAAATCACATTTATAATATATTATGAATAATTGGATAATTCTATCCACATTATTCTTATCCATATTAATTAAATCACATTTAATTAAATTGGATAATTTCTTCACACATCAAGATGATTAAATCACATTTAATCATTATTTCTTCATTGCTTAGATCTTATGGAATTATTCTTGAACCCTTCAAGAATAATGCAATCTTCCCGCAGATACTTGGAGATAAGGACAGGGCGATTGTATTGTTCCACATATAGTGACATGGATATTGAGATCATATCTCAAATCCAGATCGCGGGCCTCCCATAGATGCTTGATTAAATCAAGACCGTGAATCTAATCTTCTTATTGCATCTGAATCACATTCAGATCAATGTCCAACACTTGGACCAAGATCAGATTACTTCTCTACTGAGAGGAGTCACTAAAATCCAGACCCGTTTCATCACTCCCTAAGAATGGAAGCGTCAGGGTTATACAATCGTTTATGATCACATCACCCTCAGGTATTCCCAATACCTGTACATCCTGCATACTAGAAGACTCAGACTAAACCCGAAGTATTGGATCAACTTTATACTGTCTACTTCATGGTTTTATCAGTAAGTTTCTCATTCGATCATTGAGAGTTGGTATCAATCATACACTTTCCAAAAGCGTATATCATACCTAGGTCTTGATCATATACTTTTCAAAAGTATATATCAAACCTACAAATTCAGTCAAGCTTCCAAAGCGAGACGACCGTGCGCATGGAATTTGATTCTTCCCAATATCTCATGAGTGAGCTCATGTCTTCCGGTTCAGTAACTGAACCTGTATGATCCCTTTGAGAGATCGTATTACTCATATGCCCTTATATGCACACCAGCGCGCCGGTGTGTAGACCTTGATTAGGTCATCAACCTATTGGTCTGCCAAATGTACATACTTAGACATATAGCAACACATCTGTCTCCGGTCAGAGGATGCGTGCCTATATCATGACAGCATACGATATAGGACTTTGGTTATCTCGATCTCGTTAAGTCAACTCTTTGACCTAACTAATCTGACAACTCCGAATCTCTATTCCTATGCAGAGGACCTGCATCAAGAGGTCGGTCAGATATCAGCCTTCAGAGATAAGGATTGCCATCTCCTACTCAGGCTGGAGATCATCTCTTAACAATCATCTGACAGTGCTTGATGAGTCCTCAATCTAACTCTTTAGATATTCATCCAAGCACCAGCCTCTATGATTCAATAGTTGAATCAACAGCTGTATGATCATCAAGATGGCCATGGTACATAACCCTAATTGTACTAAGGGACCTATTATGCAAATTATGTATTCTTCATTTCAGATTAAGGAGTGAATTGCAATTACATTTATTGCATAATGGCTCGCCGTGGGCTCGCATTTCCAACAGATTCACCCACATCCACTCATCAAATCGCCAAACAAATTGTGTTTCTACGGACAAATCACACGTTGCGAACGCAACGGTGATTTTTATTTATTTTTCCGAGGAAATTTCACCAATCAATTAATCCAAAATTTAAACCCCGTTAAACAAATGCATGAGAAACAGGGGAGGTGGTGAAAGCCCCCCTGCTTCTTCCTCCTCCTCTCATCACCTCACCACAGACACACCATCACCATCAGCCACTAACGGCCCTCTGTCCCGACGACCCTTGGTCGTGTGTCGGCCGTCCTCCGCCGCCGGCCCCACCGCACGCTCCAAGCATTCGCGCGACCAGCAGAGCCAACCATTCGCGCCGTCGTCCTTGCTCCTCCACCCTCTCGTCGTGTGTCGACAGAGGTGGAGGTCGTCGACCGTAGACTTCCACACCAACGGCGGAGCCCAACCGCCTTCCCCACGTGCCACCGTGGGTTGCGCTACCTCAGCCAACCGCCGTGCCCGCGCCCCTGTGCTCCAATCGACGCCTGCCCTCGACGCCACCGACCTCCCGCCGTGCGCGCGCCCCCGCGCCTCTTCTCATCCGCCATCGCCGACCGCGAGCTGCCCAGCTGCTGCATCGCGCTCCGCCAGCGCCAGAAGCGCGGCCGACCTCCATCCTCAATCTTGGCCGCCCTCCACACCCTCTCGGCTGCGTGCGCGTGCCGCGGCCCATGGCTGCCCAACCAGCTCACCAGCCCCGCGCGTGACCTCGCCCCACTGACCGTGCTCCGCCACCGGCCCCACCGCACGCTCCAACCGTTCGCGTGACTAGTAGAGCCAACCAGCCCGCCAACGCCGACCGACCTCCATCCTCAATCTTGGCCGCCCTCCACATGAAGCTTTCACCAAGCTTCCCCTGTTTCAAGCCAAGAACAGAGAAGCTCTCATCGCATAATAAAGAATTGGGTATTTGCAAAGGGGACACTTGCACCCCTTTGTAAGTTCTCAAAGGAAATTCAAGTTTTAGGTAATTGCACGTAAGTCCCTGTACTTCATTTGATCTCATATTTCTATTTTTGTATTGCACTCGTACCCTTGCATTTACACATTTATTTTGTCATCATGTTGTCATTCATTTTTAATTTCGAAAGTTGCATTGTGTAGCATAACTCTTGTTCTACCATTTTAGTATTTATTTGTATTTTTCTGATTTGCAGAGTATTTATTGAAATTAATTTGGTGGAAAATTGCAATATTTTGCCCATTTTGATTGTTTAATTTATTGCGCATTGTCTTCTTATCGAAAAATCTCCAAAAAATCGTAGTTGGTAGATCTAAGTTTATGCTACAACATATCCAAAATTCACATCATTTGCATGTGTAGTTTGTCATAGAAAAATCATTTAGTGAAAACCTTAATCGTTTTTTAGGTAATCAACCGTGAAGTATTTTAACGAAATTCAAGTTGCTTTAGATAGCTCTTACTTAGATCTATTTGGATTAATTTTATTTCTGAGAAATATCATCGTTTGTTAATTATTAAAATTGGTTTAATCATTTTCACTAAAATCTGCTTTTTTTATTATTCATACATCAGAAAATTCTAAAAAAATTAGAGTAGCTTAATTTCATCCCATTTCATAATCTGGCCAATTTTCATAATTTTGGAGATAATTTAATCATATTTCTGATTTAACTTTTAAAGGGGCCGATTTTGCACGTGTCTTGCATAAAAAAATCGAAAAAGACTTAAAAAAAATTCCCCTCTGAAAATCGAACCTTAGAACTTTGCTTAGAATTCCCCTAAGGAGACAGCTGCCTCCCTGAGTTCGACCTTGGACTTCACCAAGTAAAAAAAATTTCCGCTTGAAATTAACTCAAATCAAATTTAAGTGGTTTTTGATTAGCCCTCTCGTATCCGACTGCAACGAACGACTTTAACTTAATTTGGACAATTAGTTTGCTCGAATTAACTAAGGGTGCGAGGCGGTTATCAGACAACAACCTCGGTTGAGGATAAATCGAGCATTTCGAACTCTTCATCCGTGAAATCTTCATATTTTTTTCTAAAACGGCTGGGACAGCGGCGGATTCTTCGTTGACAGCGAGCTTCTCATCGTAGACGGCGAGATCTTCGTCGATTTGCGTGTCCTACCATTCTTGGACTTTGAGGCTTGAATCAAGACGTCGCTTGAACTTATATCGACGTGCGCGTGTACGCGAATCATGTGATAGGCAACTCAAATCAAATTGCATCTTCCAATACGCGACGGGATCGTCGAATCGTAGGGACGATTCGGTTGCCATGCTCTGATACCAAATGATGCAAACACGATTCAACATCGACAATGAAATTTGAGATATTTGAATGGTGGAATTTTGGTGGAGAAATTGGAGGGATTGAGAAGAGAATGGAGGGGTTGAGAAGAAGAAAACTCGTCGGAAACGAGGGGTCGAAGAAGAAGAACCGTGAAGACCACGTTGAGAGAGGAGAGAAAATAGAGAGGGAGATAAAATCTCAACTTTTCATTAATACTTGACTGCCTAAAAACACTGGACCCTCATCCCTTTATATAGGAGGGATGCATTACAAAAATAGAAAAAACTAACTTGATTTGACCACTAATTATCCTAATTAGACTCTAACTAATTAACCGACCAAAATTTAGAAATCAAATCTACGAATAATTGTTGGAGATCACAGGCGATCTCAATTATTTAATTAGAGATATGGTAATTTAAATAAACGTAAATAAAATTAACCACTCAAATTAAGTAAAAATTCGGCCCTATATTTGGGTCCGACGCTGCATCACTTGTGGCTCGTGGGTCCACCCAAACGTATGGGATGGACTATCAGGACACTTTCTCTCCAATGGCTCGCCATTCTACCTTGTGGATCCTACTTTTTGTTGCAGTGACACGGTACTGACCCATATATCAGCTTGATGTGAAAAATATGTTTATGTATGGTGACTTGTAGTAGGAAGTCTGCATGCATCAACCACCAGGGTCGCTGCTGAGGGAGAGTATCATATGGTTTGCAAACGTCATAAGGCTATATATGACCTTAAGTGGAGTTCAAGAGAATGGGTTTAGAAGCTCTCGAGCTTGATAGACTAGCAATGGTTCATGAGATCAACTACGCATCATTCACTATTTGTTCAGAGGGCTCAGAGAGGTACAATTGCTATACCGATTTATGTCGATGATATTATTATTAAAGAGATGATGCACATGGCATTCGTGTAGCTAAGGATTTCCTTGGTGAGTAGTTTGGCGATTTACATTACTTCATTGGACTTGAGTTTGCCAGGAACCAATAATGAGTTGTTATGACCTAGAGGAAGTTCGTGGCATATCTTCTTTATGAGACATGCATGACAGATTGCAGGCTTGCCACTACTCCCGTGGACTCGAACGTGAAGTTATATGATGGTGACATGGATGAGGTAGACAAGAGGGGGTACAAGGAGCTCATTGGAAAGCTCCTATACGTGACGATCATTGTGCCAGATATATCCTTTGCAGTGAACAAAGTGAGCCAGTTCATGGAGCAGCTTAGACATGCACATATGGATGAAGTCAATATGAATTTGAGGTATCTAAAGACCTCTCCTGGCACTGGCCTTTTATTCAGCAGAGGAACATCCCCTACCATTACAACATGCGTAGATGCATATTATGTAGGATGTTCTAAGGGCAAGAAGTCTACCTCATGTTTTGCTGTATTCATAGGGAGCTCTTCGGTGTCATGGAAGAGCAAGACACAGATGGTGGTCGTCAGATCAAGTGTAGAGTCCGAGTACACATTGGAGTACGAAGATGATGTGGGTCAGATTCGTTCTGACTGATCTGGATATTGATGTGCCTCTTCCCATGCATCTTCAGTGCAACAAACAGGCTGATCTGTTCATGCCAACAACCCTATCTTCCATGAGAGAACCAAACATATAGAGGTAGACTGTACTTGTAGATATTTATGTTATGTTATGTTATTCTGTACCGTTTCATATTTTCTTTTTCCTTCTAGACCCTTATGTAATTTACCCATGGGTCCTCTCTATATAAGAGAGCCTAGGGTTCTATGGAATAATAGATTGCTCATTTTCCTCCAACATGGTATCATAGCCAACCCTAACCCTAAAAGCCTCATCCCACTGTCGCCCCCTCTCTCTCTCTCCAACCCTCGACCCCCACCGTCGGTCTCCCCTACGTCGACAACCCCCTTCCTCTCTGCCCCATAGTTGTCGGTTCGCGCCCCCTTTCGCTGACAACTCACTCCCGCCGGCAACCCTCCTTGCCGGCCCTTGACGACATCGACCCTTCAACGCCGCTGTGGGGAACCCTCACTGCGGGTTCTCTTCTCTTCAGAGCCGACACCCCTTCCTCCGTCGACCACTATCTCTCCATGGATTTGAATGCATAAAAGTCTACATACGCACTCAAATCCAATCAAGTTTATGTAGACACTGGTTTCTCGTCTACAATCCCAAGTTTTCGTCTCCGGCAACATGTCATAAAGTAAAGTCGATATGCCCTCCATAGGCGCATTCAAAGGTCCAACACCAATAGTCAAGATGGATGGGATGAAATATGAGCTCTGGGCGATGCAGTTCATGAGTCTCATGAAGCCGAATGGTAAGAAGCATATACTTACCGAGGATGAGCCGGTAGAGAAGATTGGGATCTATGCCTCCTGGGAGGCCGATGATTCTTATGCCAAGGTTTGGCTATCAGGAACACCGTCGATGGAGATTGCCAATGATTTCCTCCATCAGCCCACCGCCAAGGCGATGTGGGATATACTGGCTACCACTTATTCACAGGTGCGGAATGAGACCAAGATGTTACAGCTCCAACATGACATTTTCACGATGAAGCAGAATGGGCGGCCACTTCATTCTTTGTATACGTTCCTGCGGGGAATGTTTGAGAAACTATATAACACTATACCCCTCACGGCTACTTCTGAGCAGTAGAAGACCTTCCAGAATGCTAGCATGGTTGGAGTTCTACTAGCAGCACTTGATCCTGAGTATGAGGCCGCCCGTTCTCAGATACTTGCCGATGCTACTATTCCTCCTATGGAGGAAGTTTACCGGAGGCTCAGCCGCATCTTTTTTTCTTCTAGCACATCTACTCCACCCCCTTCGACAATGGCTGTATCGCTAGGGAGAGGTGGTCAGTCTTCCTTTCGTGGGCGTGGACCTCGTGGCCGAGGAGGCCGTTTTCGCCAATCGTGCATCTTTTGTCATCGCACGGGTCACTTCGAGGATACATGCTAATCTAAGCATAAGTTTCCAGCATCGACGCATGTAGTCGAGCATGTTACATCTCCGTCGGCATCCACTTCACATCACCGGTTCGAAGAGCTTGTGGCGCACCTGCGTGATATTATGCCTCAATCGTCTATTGATTCTCCAGGTGGATCTTCAGATATTGCCGCCTCAGCATCTGCCAGTACTTCTGTCGTTGCCAGTACCTCAGGTAGTGCTACTGCTTTTACATTCTTGCATGATCTCTCAGATTGGATTATGGATTCCGGCGCCACCCATCACCTTTGCCGTAATCGGGATAAACTTGAGTCATACAAAGACATTCCACCTGGACGCTCAGTGCTCATAGCCGATGGAACTCATTCCCCCATCGTTGGACAGGGGGAGATCACCTTGTCAACGTCTATGCATTTACAGAATGTTCTACATGCTCCCGAGTTTTCCATGAATCTATTATCCATTAATCAGATTATGAAGGATTTGCACTGTCGCGCTATATTTGACCCATCTTCTCTCATTTTTCAGGACATACTAACGGGCAGGGTGATTGGCTGTGGCTTTGAGCAGAATGGTATCTATCATCTGGTCCGTGATTCATATGCTGGCGTCTCTTCCCACTCAGTCGGATCAGTCTTTCCGTACACCTGTCATCTGCGCTTTGATCACCTCCCGCTTTAGAAGATGCGTCATCTTTTGCATCAGATCCCTTCGAGTTCGTCGTTTCGTTGTGAAGCTTGTCAGTTGGGAAAGCATCATCGTTCTAGCTTCCCTAGTCGTCAGAGTCGGAGCAATAACTCCCCATTTGAGTTGTTTCATATTGATATTTGGGGTCCGAGTCGTGTTCCTGATCATCAGAGATACATGTTCTATCTGGTTGTAGTTGATGATTTTTCTCGTGTATCTTGGGTTTTTCTTTTAAAGAATAAATCTGAAGCAGGGGACTGTATTAAAAATCTTATCATCGAAGTGCAGAATGTTTTTTCTTTTTCTGTCAAATGTGTTCGAACGGATAATGCATTGGAATTCTGCACTCGCTCTCTCTCCCATTTCTTATCATCCAAAGGTATTATTCATCAAACCACCTGTGCTTACACATCTCAATAGAATGGAGTGGCCGAGAGAAAACATCGCCACCTTCTTGATATCACTCGAACCCTGCTTATCCAGAGTTGTGCGCCTATCACTTTTTGGGGTGATGCTGTCCTTACTGCCTGTTACCTTGTCAATCGCATGCCGTCCTCTGTTCTTGGTGAAAAAATTCCTCTTTCCGTTATTTTATCATATAAGGAATTGTTTTTACTTACCCCTCGTATCTTTGGTACTGTTGCTTTTGTTCACCACTTGACTCCTGGACTTGATAAACTCTCTCCTAGAGCAGTTAAGTGTCTTTGTAGGTTACTCTCAGACTCAGAAGGTTTATCGTTGTTATAATCCTATAAACAAGAAATATTTTGTCAGTGCTGATGTTACATTTTTTGAGTCCGTTATGTACTTCTCCCCTGCAGGTGACATGTTGGCTTCTTCTACATCTAATGACGATGTCTACGTTCCTCCTAATCTGAGTCCACCTGTGTCCACTCCATTCCCGGTTGTCACGCCGACGTCACCACCTCCACCACCACAACCACCTATCCGACAATTACCTAAATTCTATACACGTCGGTCGGGTCCTGCTCAGGCGGCACTTCAAGCATCCATCAGGCCTCAGGTATGTTCAGATGCTATTACTAATGATGGGTCAGATAATGTGCAGGATTCTTCTTTGCAGGAGGAGGATGCACCATCAAGTACATTGGACGGTGATCTTGATGTCCCTATTGCTATTCGGAAGCAGAAACAGACTTGTGCATCTTATCCCTTTGCTTCCCAGGTTTCCTTTCACCGTCTCACAGGTGACTTTCATAGATTTGTTGCGGCTTTGTCTTCCGTAGAGATACCACGGGCTTATCAAGAGGCTATGAAACTTGACTGCTGGAGATTGGCTATGGAAGAAGAAATGCGTGCTTTGCAGTCCCGCGGTACATGGAGCTTGGTTATCGCTCCATCTGGCGCATCTATTGTTAGTTGCAAATGGGTGCTCACAGTTAAGTATCATGCATATGGCAGTCTTGATCGGTACAAGGCATGACTTGTTGCGAGAGGTTTCACTCAAACCTATGGTGTGGACTATTTAGATACATTTTCTCTAGTGGCTCAGCACTCTACTCTTCGCGTTCTTCTATCGGTTGCTGTGGTACGTGACTGGTCCATGTTTCAACTTGATGTCAAGAACAGATTCTTGTATGGAGATTTGCAGGAAGAAGTCTACATGCAGCAGCCACCGGGGTTCGCTGTTGAGGGGGAGAATTATATGGTGTGTAGACTTCACAAGGCGATATATGGCCTTAAACAGAGTCCAAGGGCGTGGTTCCAGAAGCTTTCCCACCTAATTGAACGACATGGATTCAAAAGATCGAATGCGGATCACTCGTTCATTCAGAAGACTTCTAGAGGTACGGTTGTCATCGTGGTATATGTTAATGATATTCTGGTTACAGAAGATGACGTTCAGGGAATAGAGATGACAAAAGCATTCTTGGGCCGTTAGTTTGTCACGAAGGATCTTGGTACCCTAAGATATTTTCTGGGGTTGGAATTTGCTAGGAATGTACAGGGTCTGGTGATGACTCAAAGGATATATATATATATTACAGATTTGTTGGTTGAAACATGCATGGTTGGATGTAGACCATCGAGCACTCCTATGGATCCAAGTATGAAACTGTATGACAATGATACTGAAGAGGTGGACATGAGAAGATATAGAGAGATGGTGGGTAAGCTTCTTTATATCACTGTAACTCGACCCGATATTGCTTTTGCAGTAAGTCGGGTGAGTCAATTTATGGAGCAGCCGAGACAGGTTTATATGGATGCCATATACATGATACTGAGGTATCTAAAGTCTTCTCTAGGCTCAGGGTTGCTGTTTAGAAAGAACACAGATTTATCTATTTCAGCTTGTGCAGACGCAGATTATGCATAGTGTCCTAAGGATCGTAAGTCTACTTCAGGCTTTGCAGTTTTTGTGGGTGGCTCTCTAGTTTCTTGGAAAAGCAAGAAACAAACTGTTGTAGCGAGATCCAGCGCTGAATCTGAATATAGGTCATGGCGTAAGCGAGCACATAGATGATGTGGGTTCGAGCCGTATTAGAAGACTTACATATAGATGTACCTTTACCCATGCAGCTTCAGTGTGACAATCAAGCAGCTTTGTTTATTGCCAACAATCCAGCATTTCACGAAAGAACAAAGCATATCGAAGTAGACTATCACTACACTAGAGATATTATCCGGAAGGGCTTGATTTCTACTTCACATGCTAGTTCAGAGTTGTCAAGCCATTGCTCAGAGGACCCTTTCAGAGATGTTCTTCCAAGCTGAACATGATTGACATCTATGCTCCATCTTGAGGGGGAGTGTAGATATTTATGTTATGTTCTGTTATTATGTACTGTTTCATATTTTCTTTTTCCTTCTGGACTCTTATGTAATTTACCCATGGGTTTTCTCTATATAAGAGAGCCTAGGGTTCTATGGAATAATAGATTGCTCATTTTCCTCCAACAGTACTACACTCGTGACATGATTCAAATGGGTTTCATCTCCACCTCACAGTTATCTTGGGGGAACAGACAACAGACGTGTTCAAAGGCCCTTGCTAGAGGGTCATTTCAGTGATGCTATTCCAAGCTGAGCATGATTGATTTATCTTTTTATTATTCTATTTATTTCCTTTTCTTTAGTATATATATAATGTAATTTGTCTAAACATGTTAATCCTCTATATAAGAGAACCTTAGGGTCTCATTAATAAAAAACGTATTATTTTCTCTTTACAACTATTGATGCAAAAAAGTTAACAGGAATGACTTTTCTTTACGAGGAAAAATCATTATATTATGCCACAGTTTCCAAGATTGCTTTTGCTATCATGCAAATAATAAGACTGATTTCTTTTCGGTAAAAATGAAATGTCTCAATATAATCTTTGGCAAGCTACTAAGACGTTTGACTCACTGTTTTGTATTAGGAGTTTTCTTGCTCACTGCTATGGTGATCTTGATTTATTTTGTATCAAAACCATTTGCGATCAAAATATATAGATAGAACTTGTCTTTTTTTCTAGATCACCATTAACCGTCCAGAGAGGAGAAATGCTTTTCGGCCACACACAATAAAGGAGCTCATACGGGCGTTTAATGATGCCAGAGATGATGGTTCAGTGGGGGTCATTATTCTGACAGGAAAGGTTAATGACGCACTTTTTTGTTTTCTGCGGATCTTTCATGATAGCTTATTGTTGACTTCTAATACAACATGCTATTATAATATATAGGTAGTGTTTCACTTTTCTTTCAAAAAGAACGATCTCTTCTCCGACTTGTGGTCTCTTAGTTTTTGCTGTTTTCCATCTCGCTTGACTTGAATAGAGAAAGACATCCTATGAGGAAATATAATGACAAAGCTTGTAAATTGAAGAAGTATATTCTTGTTACAGGGAACTAAAGCATTTTGTAGTGGTGGTGATCAAGCACTTCGAAGTTCTGATGGGTATGCTGATTATGAAAATTTTGGCCGTCTGAATGTTTTGGATCTCCAGGTACTGCTTGACAACTTCAAAAACAATCCTCCTGTTCTCTTTTTGAAATTTGGATCTAGTGGGATTTTTTTCCATAGCATGCTAACAATGTTGATTTGCAATGGTATTGGGACATGCGGACATAATCTTCTCCATTTCTTGTGATTTCTGTACACTGGAATATGCAGCTATGATAATCGATATCATATGGATACATAAAAATTTGAAATATTCCTCATTGCCATAGTTAGAATGGTTCAAAATATTCTATCTTAGCTTAAAATGAGAAGCTTTAAGCATATTTTCTCATGGCATTAGGCTATCTTTGCTTCTCTTTTTTGAATGGAATTTTTGTATAATTTGGAATCGGAAACTTCCTTTATATCTGAGGCATGAACTAACTTTTTTTTAATGGAACAATTTTTTCAGTCTATAAATTTCCGCTGGAAAAGTTTGTGATGACTTGTAACTTCTTATGTAAATCATTCATGATTTCTGTTCAGGTACAAATTCGGCGTCTTCCAAAGCCAGTTATAGCAATGGTATTTTGTGTTGTTGTCTAATTTCAAATTATGCATTTTCTTTTATCTTAGCCTCCTTTCAAAAATCAGGTTGCAGGATACGCAGTTGGAGGTGGACATGTGCTTCATATGGTTTGTGATCTGACAATAGCGGCTGATAATGCAATATTCGGCCAGACAGGACCAAAGGTACTAGACCTTTCCTGGAATTGTGCCTAATATATATGGTGCTGCACTTCTTTTTGAAGCCAAAAAATGATAATCCAATGCGGGATGTCATCCAAAATTCATTACTAACAGAACTTTGGATTACAATGCGACATCACAATAACACCATACCCTTACGACGCCCATCATCAACGCAACACACATTTCACCTTTGAACTCCAAATCATTGCTCTTGACTCAAAGAGCCTACTACATTGGCAGGGGCCAACACCAATATTAACAAAGTTTGTTTATCCTCACCGGCCATTTCTGCTCTAAAGCTTACCAAAAACTGTCCGATCCATTTGCATCAACCCACGTGATCCCCATCTCTGCTCACATCAAGGTTGGTCAGACACGAGAAGAATATGCGGTCTACATCCTCCTCTCCACTGCCACATACAGAATAAGCTGTGTCCAAACTCACACCCCATTTGCTTCTGAACACCTTGGTAACCAATTTCTTTCATATCACAAATCACATGCGATCTTACCTGTAGTGGTGCCATTGTCTTCAAACCAGATGACAGTCCAAAGGCAAGTCTGGATTAGTGATTGGGGGATGCTCCCCTCAGTGCCTTGTAGGCTCTCAACGAAGAGAAATCGCCCCTCTCAATCATAGAATATTGAAGCAGGATCTCTTTGAAGTAGGGTATGGGCGGATACATGAGTTTAAAGTACATTAAGTTCGTTTGGTGGTCTTCCAACTGAATGCGGATGGTTCACTGGACTCTAATGGCTTTTGTGTGTTCTTCAAGGAATTTTGAGACGTGGTGGATGGCAATGACATGGAGGTCTTTGATGAATTCAAAATGGGTAAACTTGGTTTTGAGCAACTGAATAAATAAATCATTTTTTTTGCTACCAAAGAGAGTTGTGCCTATTCAGGTAGAGGACTTTAGAGCTATTGACCTTTTAAATATGATCTATCTCATTATGGTTGTTTGAATATATTAAAGATGACCTCATGCTCAAAACCACCGTTGGAAGTTGCGCACGCCAACAATTGTGAGGACCGGGTCTTTCGGGCGTGGAGGGTTGAGGGAGGACTGTGCGATGGGCATGTACGCCCTATATATATCGACCTCCTCCGGGAGGGGAAGTACACAACGCTATCTCTCGCATTAGGGAGCCCTCTCCCAACATATCTCTCTCGCGTTCTCTGTTAAGTAACAAAGAGCGGCGTACCTCGACTTCCTAGACTGGTATCAGAGCTCACCACAGACCAAGCTTGCTTCCTTGTGTCATTATTGGCCACCAGAAGGCGGTGTGTCGCAGCTCGAAGAGAGGATCTCCATCGCCAAGCATACCCGAAACAAATAGCCGCCGCCTCCATTTTTTCTCGAGTCCTCCAAACCCTAGCAAGGGTCATACTTGAGATTCAAAAAAAATGACAAGCAAGACCATTGCCACTGAAGTCGAAAAAAATGAGTACCCGAATGGTACCAATTACGAGTTATGGAGTAGGAAGATCTACTATGGATTGTTGCATGATAGTATCCATGCCATCGTTGATAAACCTGGTCCTGCACTGTCAGGAAACACGACAGTAAAAGAAATACGATCCCATGAACATTGGGAGAAGATCGATAATAGGGCTAGGAGTTTCATGCTCACGTATATGGAGCTGAACTTAATTCAGGTCTTTGAGACCTGTAAATCATCTTACAGTCTTTGGAACACAGTCAAGGACAAATATCACACCAAGTCGGAAGTGAGCATCCAACTCCTTCTACACAAGTATAACTCGTGTAGGATGAAAGAACCAGAGAGCATTCTAGAGCATGTGAACAAGGTGATTGTGATGGCGAAGGATTTGGAGGCTGCAGAGTGTGCCATTCCGGAGAGGATGCAGATTGCAACGATACTCAAAAGCCTCCCTCCATCGTTCAATATGGTTGCCGCATCTCTGAGGATGAATGAGACCATTAAGACTGTGATGAACTTACCTGCTCAACTGGTTTTTGGAAAACAGAAAGAACTGTTTATTCCATATAGCCCTAGGCTCTCTTATATAGTGGAGAGACCTATGGACAAATTACATAAAGTAGACAAGAGGAAAAGAAAATAGATTATGAGTACTGAAATAGAGAAATAATACATATATCTCTACATCCCCCCTCAAGATGGAGCATAGATATCTATCATGCTCAGCTTGGACGAACACTTCTGAAATGATCCCCTGAGTAAGGCCTTGGTGAAAATGTCGACCGTCTGGTCTCTTGAGCTAATGTGAGATGTAGAAATGAATCCCTTCTAGATTATGTCACGCATATAGTGACAATCGACCTCAATATGCTTCGTCCTTTCATGTAATGCATGATTATTAGCAATGAATAGGGCAGCCTGATTGTCGCATTTTAATGACATGGGAAGAGGTACATCTATATGTAGATCTGTAAGGACTACTCGAACCCACATCATTTCTGTGCATGCCTGTACCATAGCCCTATACTCTGACACATCACTAGATCTGGCAACTACAATTTGCTTCTTGCTTTTCCATGAGACAAGTGAATCTCCAACAAATATAACAAATCCTGTTGTGGTCTTCCTATTCTTGAGGCACCCTGCATAATCTGCATCTGCATATGCTAAGATAGTGATGATGCCTCCTCTTTTAAATTGCAACCCTGTACCTTGGGATGATTTAAGATACCTTAGTATCATTTGTATATCATCCATATGTACCTGACGAGGTTCCGTGAACCGGCTTACCTGACTGACAATAAATGTAATATTGAATTTGGCAATGGTAACATAAAGAAGCTTTCCCACCAACTCTCTATATCTTCTCTTGTCAACCTCATCAGTATCATCTTCATGTAGCTTCATGCTTGGATCCATTGGTGTAGTGGCAGGTCGACATCCAAGCATACCCGAGTCACTCAACAAGTCAGTGGCATATTTTCTCTAAGTCATCACTAGCCCATGTTGGTTTCTGGCAAACTTCAGTCCTTGAAAGTATCTAAAAGATACAAGATCCTTGGTAACAAATTCACAGCCCAAAAATTCTTTTGCCCTCTTTATTCTTTGTATATCATCTCTTGTAATGAGTATATCATCAACATACACTATAATAACAATCACACCTCTAGAGGTCCTCTGTATGAAAAGTGAATGGTTTGCATTTGACCATTTGAACCCCTGCTTCTCAAACATATCTGAGAGCTTCTGGAAACAAGCTCGTGGGCTCTGCTTAAGGCTATAGATTACCTTGTGAAGTCTACACACCTGTAAACACTCCCCCTCAGCAGCAAATCCAGGTGGCTGCTGCATGTAGACTTCCTCCTGAAGATCACCATATAAGAACACATTCTTGACATCAAGTTGAAACAAGGGCCAATCTCGAACCACAACAACTGATAAAAAGAATTTGTATGTAGAATGTCTAGCGACATGAGAGAAAGTATCAAGATAATCTACCCCGTATGTCTGAATAAAGCCACGTGCTATTAGTCGAGCCCTGTAACGATTAATAATGCCATTAGTATTCTGCTCCACTGTGTAGACCCATTTGCAATTCACTATAGACACCCCAATGGGGGTCGAGACCAGACTCCAAGTACCTCTGGATTGGAGAGCCTCTATCTCCTCCTTCATTAGCAATACGCCACTTGCTATCTACCAATACCTCTTGGTAGTTCCGTGGTATGTCGACAGTGTTCAACGCAGCTACAAACATCTCAAAATCACCCGTTAGATGCTCAAAGGTGATGTGTGAAGCAATCGGATATGAGGCACAAGAATGCTTCTGCTTCCTAACAACAATAGGTAAATGAAGATCATCATCATCATTTCTGCCACCAACCTGATCATCAACCGCCTGAGATAAGCCCTGCTGAGAGACAACTTCAATCCCATCATCCGAAATAATGCTATCAGAACAAACCTAGGGCATGGTAGGTGATGAGACATGAGCACAAGCACGAGCATACCGTCGATTGTAGTGATGTGATAGTGGTGGAATAAAGGTACTAGGAGGTGGTGGGGTTGTCGGTGGTGGTGGAGGTGACAATGGAGGGGGTGAGGAAGGTGGTTTACACATGGGTGGAGGTGGAATGTATACCTCACTATTCGAATATGAAGGTGTCAACTTGTCACCTGTAGACGAGAAGTACATGACAGACTCAAAAAATGTTACATCTGTGTTGACATAGTATCTCCTATGTACCGGATCATAATAACGATAGCCCTTCCGAGTTATGGAGTATCCAACAAAGACACATTTGACAGCCTTAGGAGAGAGTTTGTCAATACCTGAAGACAGCTGATGCACAAACGCGACAGACCCAAAAACACGAGGACTAAGAGAGAACAACTCTTGTCAGGAAACACAAGTGAAAAAAGGATTTTTCTCCTCTAGGACCGACCAGGGCATGCGGTTAATGATAACATGTCGTAAGGACCACATCACCCCAGAAGGAATGCGGTGCAGAACTCTGAATCAAGAGGGTATGTGAGACATCAAGAAGGTGACGGTGCTTTCTTTCAGTAACACCGTTCTGTTAGGATGTATACATATACGATTTTTGACGAAGAATACCATGAGAGTGGAAAAATTGAGAAAGCACATGGGTACAGAATTCAAGCGCATTGTCAGACCTTACTATTTTCACATAGACGAAAAAGAAATTTTGCACTTCTCTAATGAAATTTATTATTGCATTTCCAGCTTTAGATTTATTTTTCAACAAGAAGACCTAAGACAGACAGGCGATTAAAATCATCCACAACAACTAAGTAAAACATATGTTCCTGATGATTGGGAACACGATTTAAACCCCAAATATCAAAATGGAAAAACTCAAAAGGAGAGCTACTTCTCCGATCCTGACGACTAGGGAAGATTGACCGATGATGCTTCCCTAACTGAAGCACCTCACAGTTGAATGACGAGCGGGGTGGGATCTGCGGAAGAACTTGACGAAGTTTCTGAAAAGGGAGATGACCGAAGCGCATGTGCCAAATAAATGGGGAAACCGGTTCAATGGAGTGGGATGTTACGCTAGCATAAGGTGTTTGAATGAGTCGATAGAGTCTGCTCTGCTCACGGTCACAACCAATCACCTTGCCTGTAGGGATGTCCTGAAACACAAGAGATGATGGGTTAAATCCTTAGTAATTTGACTGATAGATAGTAAGTTCATTGAGAAATCAAGAGCGTGCAGCACATTCTGTAAGCGCATAGATGGTGTCAAGGTGATCTCCCCATGTCCCATGTAGGAGAATGAGTCCCATCAGGTATGACCACAGTCCTTCCTGGAGGAACATACCGATAGGCTATGAGCTGATCTCTATCTCCACACAAGTGATGTATGGCTCCAGAATCAATAATCCATCCTGATACATCTGAACCACGATAGGAAGTAGAAGCATGAACACTACCTGAGGTATTGGCCCTTGTAGTAGCGGCAAATTTCGAGCTGTTCTCTGAGGCAGATGATGGAGTACTGGATAGTGGCATAATGTCTCTCAGTCGAGACACGAGCTCATCATATCTCTGATATGTGGTGGAGCAGTTTGCTGATGTTGGGCATGCTCTGCTGCACGTGCTGAAACAGGAAAACCATGCTTAGAATAGCATGTGTCTTCCATATGACAAGATCTATGATAATAGGTACACGATGACCCATGACCACGTCCACCTCTACCAGTGATGTCCGTCCACGAAACTAAGATGAGCCTCCTCGACCACGAGATGCAGCCATGGCAGAAGAATTGCGTACTGGGGTTGGAACATTGATCTTGTTCAACCTCCGGAAGGCCTCTTCCATGGGAGGAATGGTAGCATCAGCCAATATTTGAGAGGATGCGGCCTCATAGGGTGAGTCAAGAGAGGCTAGAAATACTCCAACCATCGTAGCATTCCAGAATCAGAATGTCTTCATCTGCTCCGTAATAGCCGTCATTGGTACAAAGCTATGAAGCTTCTCAAACATTCCGCCGCACAGAGCAGTATAGTGTGCATGTAGGGGCCGACCATTCTGCTTAATGGTGAAGATGTTATGTTGTAACTGTAGAATTTTCGTCTCATTCTTATATACATGGAAACCATAATATCCCACATGGCTTTGGTTGTGGGCTGGTGCATGACATCATTTGCAATCTCCAGTATCATGATACCGGACACGTAGGCTCGTGCATAGGCATCATCAACATCCCATGAGGCATACAATCATGTCTTCTCCGTCAGCTCTTCTTCGGTAAGAATACCCTCCTCGTCGCCCCTCTCCTGATCTCCTCGAGTAGGCGACCCCAACGCCCTCTGTTTCTCGTTGCTCAGCTTTGCTCCCCATTCCCACCATCTTCATTGTACCTCTCCACCCACCTTCCACCACGACAACGCAGTAAGACTCTACTGCCGCTCTTTTCAACTGTTCCACTGTTAAAGTGGGATGGCTTGTCACCGGTGTTTGTTTATCTTCGATAGGTGCAACTTTTCCACACTTCTCCTTCTCCTTGATCTATGTCAAAACTATCGATAGCTTTGTCATTATTGTTTATGCTTAGCATTGGATTAGTATAACAATCTACCCTTCGGTATAATCTATTCTATTCCCATTTTTTTGGTGTGATCTACGACATCTGTCTTCAACTATGGATCTGATCGAAATAAGAGTGCACTACATGACATCCTCTCTAGAACCATGTCAGCAAGCTATTTTATGTGAATGCCTGTATTTTGATAGTGACAGCATTTTTTTGCTAACCGGTGAGGCGCTCATTCATTTAAACTCAATATGTGGACCCGTGAACTCTTTATATTGAGTTGAAACATGAACAAACTCACCGAGAAGTAGGGTCAGAAAGGAACTTCAATTTTCTGCTTGCATTCTGAGTTGACCACTTTGTTTCCAACCCACAATAAGTATTTTGCCTAATGGCTTTTGGACAAGTTTTTCATATATATTCACCATCTCTTGGAATTCATTTTGCATCTGAGGAACATGGATATCTACTTGAATTTTGAGGCATGATGGTAATTGGTAAACCGGAAATTTTGGCAATTGGCATAATATTTTATTGCAAAATTTCTTCAAGTGGTAGATGCAGTATAGGCTATTAAAAGTACTAATGCAAAAAGACTTGTCAAATATCCTATCAAGGTTAGTGAGTTTTTATTTCATTTTTCTTTTTTTTTTCTTACATTGCACTGCTATATTTTATATCATAATTACATGTCAATGATTTAGTCAGAGGTTTTTTTCTATGGAAAACAAGACACTTGGTGTAGTGGGTGTTGTTTGAATTTTTCTTTGATTTCGGTATCTTCTTAATGTAGACTATCAACAAATTAAGTCCGGAACTACACTTCTGTGGTTTGAAAAACTCACCCTCAGTCTAATCATAGGCCAAGATCAAATAAGAGACTGTCATAATACACATATTCATATAAGCCATAGAGAAATCTATCTTCCATAGGCATGCCTTCACTTCCAATCGCCAGAAGTTATATCTCCATCACCAAAACCTATCATAAACCTATCTGAGATGAAAGTTGTCTGCTTTAAAGAGATAATATCATCGAAAATGCCTCGCAGCTGGTTGGCATGCACCTTAACCATTCTAGGGAGTCGAGGTACGCCGCTCTTTGTTACTTGACAGAGAACGAGAGAGAGATATGTTGGAAGAGGGCTCTGTAATGCGAGAAATCGTGTTGTGTGCTCCTCCTCCCGGAGGAGGTCGATATATATAGGGCATGTATGCCCTTCGCACAGTCCACCCTCATCCCTCCACGTCCAAAAGACCTCGGTCCGTGCAACCACCGACGTGCACAACTTCCGTCGGTGGTTTTGAGTGTAAGGTCATCTTTGATATATTCAAACATCTCCCACTTGACCGAAACAATCAAATATTCTACGCTTCCACTGTTCATGTAATGTACACATGGAGATGTCTTTAGTGAGGCTCATTGTTCATGAAATACCTCTTCCTAAACTCATGTATTCCTGAGTCCCATCAAACCAACATATTTAATGTAGTTGTTAGCTAGTATTCCCTTGGTCAGGGAATCGGCCAACATATCAGTCGTAAGTATATAGGTTATTGTTATTTCTTGTTTCGCCACTATATCTTGTATATAGTGATATTGGATTTCAATATGCTTTCCTTTGGAACTATTAGTCCCACTGTTAATCAAGCTTATTGCAGCTTGATTATCACAATACATTTCAATTGGTCCTTTGACTAGTTTTAAGATTAAGTTTTCCAGAAAACATTTAATCCAAACCACATGAGTAGTGGTCATAGTACACGCAATGTATTCTGCCTCCTGCGTATGTCTAGATATACATCCTTGTTTCTTGCTATCTCAAGAAACGACCGCTCCATCAAACATGAAAAGATAACATGATGTATATTTCCTATCACCCACATCCCCTTCAAAATATGCATCGGAGTATCCTACTACTTCAAGTGATTCAGCTTGATACACAAGTTTCAGATGTATTGTCCCTTTAAGATATTGAAGAATCCTCTTTATAGCTTCTCAATATGCTGGACCGAGATTGCTTTAATATCTACTGACTAAACTTACTGGATAAACTAAATCAAGTCAAGTACACATCATTGCATACATTAGACTTTCCACCGCTTGTTCATATAGTACATTTAAAGGTTTCTGTCTCTTTCCGGGACACTGATTCTTGCTGAGTTTCTTTCCCATACAATTGGTATTGGAGCTCGAGTGCTATTCTGCATTCCAAATCTCCTTAATATAGTATGTAAACATCTTTCCTGACTAAGGTTAAATGTCCTTTAGTCTATATCTCTTGTTATTTGAATTCCAAGAATATAGAATGCTTCGCTCATGTTCTTCATCTTAAATTCATTGCTCAATTTCTGTTTGATTTCATTGAGCATTTGTATGTCATCCACATACAATGACATGATTGCAAACTTGCTCCCACTCTTCATGACATATACACAATTATCCAATTTATTTGCAACAAGTCCAACTTAATTAACTTTTTCATGAAATTTGAGATACCATTGTTGTGAAGACTGTTTCGAGCCATATAATGACTTTATTAACTTGTAAAACCTTTTCTTCTGACCTTCAATCTGAAAGCCATCAGGTTGTCGCATATAATTCTCCTTTCTTAATTCTCCATTAAGGAAGGCGGTATTCACATCTATTTGGAACAATTCCAAATCCATATATGCAACTATGACTTGCTTGGGATTGAGTTGATGGACGCCGGGGACGTCGCATACACGTGGAGGAACTCCATTTCGCGCTCGCGTCTTGACCGCTTCTTTGTCTCAAACGAGGTGCTGGATGTTTTCCCCTTGGCGACGGTGACGGCAAAGCCGAGATCACACTCGGATCATACCCTTATCTTGTGGTGCTTTGGGTCCGCTCCGGTTCAGAGGGGACTCTTCAGATACGAGAATGCTGGCTGTTATAGGATGGTTTCAAGGAGATTGTCTCCTCGATTTGGGGTGAGGTGGGTGCCTCGGGCTCCGCCGCCTTTCGGTTTGAACAGAAGATTTCCATCTTACGCGCCAGATTGGCGATTTTCAAGAGAGAAACAAGGGCTACTAGGTGTGCGGCCAGGAAGACTGCCGAGGATGAAATTCGTTTGCTCGATGGTTTGGAGGACACTAGGGATCTTACGCTGACAGAGTTGGAGTCGCGGTTGGCAGCGCAGAAGAAGATTGCAGTGGAGGATAAGAAGCGGGCCACGGAGTGGAGACAGAGGTCGAGCTGGCTGCGGGAGGGAGACGCGAATACGACTTATTTTCATCGTATTGCTAGTGGAAGACGCAGATCCAACGCCTTACACTCCATCGTGGTTGATGGGGTCAGGGTAGAGGGGAACAAAACCATGGGCAAAGCAATTGCAAATCATTTCAGGGAAGCCACCTCTGCAACCATGCCGAGGAGGTGGAAGTGGTTGGGTCGAAGTACTAGGTTGGTGACGACTCATTATCATGCTGCTCTTATCCGTGATGTTACCCTGGAAGAAGTAAAGGATGTTGTGTGCGATCTCAACGCTGATGCGGCGCCTGGTCCGGATGGCTTCCCTATCTCCTTTTACAGGGACTTTTGGGATCTCATTGCTCATGACGTGCTTGAGGTGGTATTGGAATTTTGTCAGGGGAATAGGGGTTTTGAACGTATCAACCGGGCTCTCGTGGTTTTAATCCCCAAGTGTTCTGCTCCATCCACCATCGGGGATTTTCGCCTCATTGCCATCTCTAACGCAATCTATTTAATCACGGCGAAGGTCCTTGCGATGAGATTAACTACCATTCTTTGGAGCTTGGTATCATCGGCTCAATCTGCCTTTGTCCCTGGCTGCTCGATCTCTGATTGCACCACTCTTGCCTCTGAGATTGTTGCGGATTGGCTGAGGAGGGGCGCGACCGGTGTCCTCTGGAAGGTTGATTTTGCTAAAGCGTATGATAGCCTTGATTGGACATTCTTGTGGTCTGTTTTACGGCGTTTGGGCTTCCCAGATCTATGGATATCTTGGATGAGGCGCTGTGTCACCACGGCGTCTCTTTCGATCATGATCAACGGAAGACCGGAGGGGGGTTGGATCCAACCTCGTAGAGGGGTGCGGCAGGGATGCCCTCTCGCGCCAATGCTTTTCATCCTTGCGGCTGATGTGCTGGCTGATATGGTGTCGGGTGTGATCAGCCATGGGTTCTCTTGTGGCTACTTAAGGGAGGGGCTTTAGGTCTCGCTCATTCAATATGCGGACGACACCCTCTTCCTCATTGAGGGGGGTACCGAGGCGGCCACTGGTATGGCTACGACGCTGGAGATCTTCTCGGAGCTGTCTGGGCTGTGTAAAAATGACAACAAATCTTCTTTCGTCCCGTTTGGTCTTGCGGAGCAGGTGGCTGATGGGCTGGCCGTGGCCTTGACGTCTGCTCAAGTCTCTTTGCCTCTTGAGTACCTAGGCATGCCGCTGGCTCTGGGGAGGACGAGGCTCCGTGACTGGCTCAGGGTGGTGGAGAAAGTGGAGATGAGATTGGCGGGTTGGAGAGCTGCTATCCTGTCAAGGGGGGGCATATTGGTTCTTCTCAAGGCTGTTTTATCTTCCATACCTACCTATTTTATGGCTAATCGGAAGATACCGTAGGGGATTCCTGACAGGTTGGAGAAGAGGATGCGCGCGTTTTTATGGGGCAACAATTCGAATGGTGGTGGGGGGATTCATCTGGTGGGCTGGGAGGATGTCACGAGTGACAAGGATCAGGGGGGGCTGGGGGTGAAGTCTCTTGAACAAATGAATGAGGCGTTTCTCCTTAAATGGGCAAGTAGGGTCTGGGGTCCGAGGGAAGATTTTGTGTGCATGGTGATTCGCAGCATCCATGGAGTGAAGGAAGCGCCACATCCGCAGCTCAATAATCTGGCAACCATGACGCCTTTTTGGAGGGGAGTGGTGAAGGCTTTCGTGGCAAATCTTGCTCTCTTCAGACGGGTCTGTGGGAGGGGGGACAATTTCTTATTTTGGGTGGACAATTGGTCCGGGGCTGGGGCTCTTTGCTCCCGCTTCCCTAGGCTATATGCCTTGGCGGCCAACAAACTTTGCTCAGTGATGGAGTGTTCGGTGGATGGAACTTGGTGGCCTACTTTCTCCACAAACTTCTCAGATCAAAGATTTGAGGATTTTTTGGAATTACTTGACACCATGAGGGAGGTGGGGGCCCCACTGGAGGAAGAGATCATTGGTGTTGGAAGGACGGCTCGTTCTCGGTCAAGGGGGCTTTTGGGGCCATCTCCAGACCGCCACCGGGAAACTCGAAGCTGCTGAGCAGGGACTGCACATCTATTTGGGATACTAACCCTCCTGAGAGAATTGGGATCTTCTTGTGGCTTCTTCGGAGGAAGAGATTGATGACGCGTGATCGATGCGTCAGACTCCTGGGCTTCGTTGCGAACAGATGCCTGCTTTGTGATAGCGCGATTGAAACGGTTGAACATCTATTTTTTTCTTGTCCTATGGTCGCACAAGTTTGGCAGGAGGCGGATGTCGCTTGGTGCTGCTTTGATGATTTTCAGCCCTTCTGGAACTCGATTCACGCTAATAGAGCCAGACCAAGGAGGGAACGGCTGTACCCCATGGCTATTCTTTGGGCGACCTGGCGTGGAAGGAACGACCTGCTCTTCTCGGGTCAAAGGTTCTATAAGGAAAATGTGGGGTTTTTGGCAAAGAGGCTGGTAGACGACTGGGTGTTGTAATACTCTCTGTGGTACACCTTTTGGGCGTGGCAATTCTATACTTTCGCAATTCTACTTTTCGTTTTCAATAAATATTGAAGGGGCGGACACCATCGAGTGTTTCCCCCTTCCCTTCAGACTTTCAAAAAAAATGCAACTATGGCTAAGATCATCGGAATAGGTGCTAACTTAACCACTGGAAAGTAGGTTTCTTGGAAATCTATTCCAGCTTTTTTTTGAAGCTCCAATCTATTCCAGCTTACTGAGTATAACCCATGGCAACTAATCTTTCTTTGTATTTTGTCAACAATACCATTGACTTGGTACTTGTTCTTGAATACTCACTTGCATCCTATGTATTGCCTACTTTCTGGCAAATCACAGAGCTCCCATACACCGTTTTGCTCGATTGAGTCCAACTCACCCCTTATGGCGGTTGTCCATGATTCCGACTCAGACGAAGACATATCTTCATCAAAGGATATGGGATCTGTATAATCCATGATATCCTCATCCACGGTGTAACACGATGCCTCGCATCCATAGAAATGACAATCTTCCATCCATGCGAGTCGTGTTCTGGGTCTCTTGTTGCCGATTATACTCGTGGGTTGTGTGGGTTCACCTGCTTCCTCTAAAGGATCATCATGTTCCATAGATTCATTCTCTATATTTGGATAATCGATATTATCCCTAAGTTCTTGTCTAATGCTCAAGTCGTCTTCATTGTCTTGTAGGATAATCAAAAGATCTGATTCCTCTACTTCATGCTCCTTTTCTTGATAATTTTCAAGGAAAGCTGCATCACAGCTTTCAATTAGACCTTTGGATTCATGGAATAACATATATCCTTTAGAATTCTCACTATAGTCAATAAACTTGCACTTTAATGTTATGAAATCTAGTTTGTCCCTAAGTTGACTCGGTACCAGAACATGTGCAACACATCCCCATTTCCGGAGATGGTCCAACTCGGGTTTTCTGCCATTCCATATTTCATATGATGTTGATTATACAGACTTGGTGGGAATCTTGTTCGGTATGTAGTTCACAGTCAACACTGCTCTCCTCAGAATTTCTTGAAGAGTTCTGAGTGTGAAAGCATACACCTTACTGCATTCATCAAGGTTTGATTCTTTCTTTTTTGTACACCATTCTGCTGTGGTGTATAGGGTAATGTAGTCTATCTACTAATGCATCGCAATAATCCTCAAACTCCTTTGAGGTATATTCCCCACATCTATCTGTCCTAAGGGTCTTGATTGGTCTTTCTAATTTTATCTCTACTTCCGTCTTATATCTCTTAAATGTTTCAAGTACTTCCGACTTTCTTCCTAAGAGATAGACAAAGGAGAACTTTGAGTAATCATCAATAAATGTTATAAAGTATTCCTTATTTCTATATGTGTTGATGCTCAGTGGTCCACATATGTCTGAATGGATAAAACCTACTAATTCTGTGGACCCAATTCCGGTTGAGAAGGGTCTTCTCGTTATTTTACTGGTCAGACAAAGTTTGCAAGGTAATATCCTTACACCCATGATCTTAGGCAACAGATTTAATAGTAATCAAAATTGAAAACATAATCAAAATTGAAGAATTGAATCACTCTGGTACCATGTTGAAAATAAATAATGTGTAAGTGAGTTGATAATCGAACTTAAGAATATAAAAATATTGAATGATATAATGCTAGAGATGATGTTACAAGAGATGATGTTCAGGGAATAGAGATGACAAAAGCATTCTTGGGCCGTTAGTTTGTCACGAAAGATCTTGGTACCCTAAGATATTTTCTTGGGTTGGAATTTGCTAGGAATGTACAGGGTCTGGTGATGACTCAAAGGATATATTACATATTTGCTGGTTGAAACATGCATGGTTGGATGCAGACCATCGAGCACTCCTATGGATCCAAGTATGAAACTGTATGACAATGATACTGAAGAGGTGGACAGGAGAAGATATAGAGAGATGGTGGGTAAGCTTCTTTATATCACTGTAACTCGACCCGATATTGCTTTTGCAGTAAGTCGGGTGAGTCAATTTATGGAGCAGCCGAGACAGGTTTATATGGATGCCATATACATGATACTGAGGTATCTAAAGTCTTCTCCAGGCTCAGGGTTGCTGTTTAGAAAGAACACAGATTTATCTATTTCAGCTTGTGCAGACGCAGACTATACAAGGTGTCCTAAGGATCGTAAGTCTACTTCAGGCTTTGCAGTTTTTGTGGGTAGCTCTCTGGTTTCTTGGAAAAGCAAGAAACAAATTGTTGTGGCGAGATTCAGTGCTGAATCTGAATATAGGGTCATGACACAAGCAAGCACGAAGATGATGTGGGTTCGAGTTGTACTAGAAGACTTGCATATAGATGTACCTCTACGCATGGGCTACAGTGTGAGAATCAAGCTGCTTTGTTTATTTCCAATAATCCAGCATTTCAAGAAAGAACAAAATATTTTGAGGTAGACTGGCACTACACTAGAGATATGATCCAGAAGGTCTTGATTTCTGCTTCACATGTTAGTTCAGAGGAGCAGACTGCTGACATTTTCACCAAGCCATTGTTCAGAGGAACTTTCCAGAGATGTTCTTCCAAGCTGAGCATGATTGATATCTATGCTCCATCTTGAGGGGGAGTGTGGAGAATATTATGTAGTCGTTGTATCATTTTCTCTATTTTTATTTTCCCGATAGCCTCTTATAGAATTTACCCATGGGTCCTCTCTATTTAAGAGAACCTAGGGTTCCATGGAATAAATATATTGCTCATTTCCACCAACAGTAGGTGCGTGGACACACACACACACGTAAAGATCTGATTTGGAATTGTTATAAAATATGAAGAATGCGGAAGCGAAATGATAAACAGAGCTAAAGAACAAGAAAGATCAACATGGGAACACCATGATTTTACGTGGAACCCTACTCCGTAAGGAGCGGGATGAAACCACGGGAGAAGCCCTCTAAGGGGCGTGTTTTTCTATTGCTTTTCTCAATGAGTACAAGAGGTCTGGGGCTCCTTATATAGCCTTCCCAGAGCCTCCAAGTCCCACCACTGGTCCATGTGGGACTAAACACTGGATGGGGTAAATGGATCTTCTCTAGGATCCATTTACCCTGCTACAACACAATAGGCGCACTACCAAATACTCCAACATTCCCCCTCAAGCTGGAGCATGCAATGCTCAGCTTGGACAACCAAACAGAAGGAAACTCAACTCAAGCTACAGGACACTACGGACAATATCAACCCAACGCGCACATGCTGCAGTCGAGGACGCTGCTTCTCATGCCATGCAGGTGAGGAGGACGAACGGGCTAGAGTGTGAGTTTTCTGAATCTCCTCGTCGGAGAGCATGTGCTCTGAACTGCGCCTGTCAGAGTCACTGCAACTGAAAAATGAGTCTCCTCGTCGGAGTACTCTAGCCCGCCACAACATGTGGACAACTGCTCCATCTCTGAAAAGGGCCGAACTGAACAAGAGTCGTGGCTGTGCAATCCTCGTCGGAGTCCACGGTCGCTGGAGAATGGAGTCTGAAAAGTCTCCTCGTCGGAGAACTGGGTCTCTCCCATTTGGCTCAGGGAATGGTGCACTGCTCTGGTGTACCTATGATACCACATGAAAAACCCTTGCCAACATATGGCATAGGGAATGGTCCTCTGCTTTGGAGTCCCTATGGCTCACATGAAAACTCTGGCCTGACAACTAGAAGAATGATGGGGACCTCTGACAATGATGGCAACATATGCTCATCTGATATGACCGCACACTCGTGCGTGTCTGAAACTGGAGACTCGGAACATCAATTGTCGAGTCTGAAATCGAACTGTAGAGTCTGATTAACTGGCTGGTCTAGAGACTGGTATCTGAATATGGATCTGGAATACAAGACCTGTGACTCTACATATATACTCCCCCTTTCTCCCATACTTGTCGGAACATGAACATCGGCAAAGTTGGGAGAAGACAGGATAAATAGGGGGTAAACAACAAGAACATGAAACTTGCGGCTTTGTCATTTTTTTTAAATAGCCGCCATGATTTTTTTTAACAAAAGCCGTTCAACCTTTTTTTTACGGCTTTTCAACCCTTTTTTTAATAAACTTTGCGTACGGCATTTTTTTGTGTGTACGCGCCTTTTCAAATTTCCTTTTTTTTCAAACTTCATCATCATTTTTTTTGTGCGTACGGCTTTTCAAATGTACGCGCCTCTTTTTCTTTTTCTTTTCTTCCTTCTTTTTTTTTTAAAAACAAGCGTGACCCATTTGGGTCCAAAGAAACCTTAGCCCATTTGGGCTTTTACAAAATACCTCTTTTTTTTACAAAATAACTCGACCTTCCTCTTTTTTTTGGGAAGACGGTTGTTCTTTTTTTTAATCAGCCCACTTTGGCCCACAAGCAAATAACCTCTATTCTTTTTTACCCATCCGCCCGCATGGGCCAAGTAGCAGCCCACATTTCTTCTTCTTCCTTTTATTTAAATAGGCGTCGAATCCCCATTAGGGTTCCCACTTACGGGAACCCATCAAATCAAATTGAAGGGAGCGCCGTCGCCAAAGGATACCCCCG
This sequence comes from Ottelia alismoides, assembly GCA_037367405.1. Classification (NCBI taxonomy): domain Eukaryota; kingdom Viridiplantae; phylum Streptophyta; class Magnoliopsida; order Alismatales; family Hydrocharitaceae; genus Ottelia; species Ottelia alismoides. The sequence goes on from JAZKJV010009533.1 coordinate 148,849, forward strand.
ATGGGGCATCATCCATCGCCGCCTTCATCTGGAGATGAGAGCTCGGAGGAGGTCGCACAATATGCGCCTGAAGCTGGAGCTCGGTGAGAAGGCGCGGAGGAGCATGCCGCCTTCGCTTGCAGAGGATGCACTGCCCGTGGGGCACGCGTCAGGGGCTTGCCTGGCTCGCGAAGCCTTAGGGTTCGGCTGAGGAGCGCGAGCCGTCGTTGCTGGAGGATGCCGCTACCGGCATGAGAAGAGTCGCCGCGAGATGCGACCGCTTGGGATCAGGGCTGCCGCTGTGAGATCGCCGTCACGCCCACGGGCGACGCCTGCGCACGTGGAAAGGGGATCGGTGGAGGAACCTGGAGACCGTGCGCACGAGACTTGCGGCCTGGATATGCGTCGCCAACATCGGAGGATTCCGCCTGGGCCCTGGGGTCGAGGCATCGGAGAGGAGCGTCGCCGCGCGATGGGGGCTCCGCCGGAGCAGCCCGGAGTTAGCCTGTAATGGAGGGTTTCGCATGAGGACCTTCTTCTCGCAGGGGCTAGCGTCGGGTGGGAGCGCGCAAGGTTGGGGGTCGCCTGCCTGGTCTCTTTGTGCGCAGCACTAGTATGGCTGGAGCGCCGCCACCAGGCGCTAGGGCATCTGAGAGCGCCTGTGTGCTGAGAACGGAGCGCCGGGGGTGCGCGTATGTGCGCACGGAACGATCTGCGAGGGCTGCGAGCACTTGGCAACCGCTGCTGGATTTGGGTTTCGATCGAAACCCTAGACTGATGTGAACTTCAAAAATATCCAGAATCAGGGTTTCAAGAAACCCTAAACCCCAACTCTATAACTTAATCTTAGAACAACTTGCTCCATAAAAATAATCTTAAAAAAAAAACAATACAATCGAATCTCGAACCGATAAAGAACATGAAATCCTCGAGAAATGAACCCGTTCTGATACCATGTTATAAAATATGAAGAATGCGGAAGCGGAATGATAAACAGAGCTAAAGAACAAGAAAGATCAACATGGGAACACCATGATTTTACGTGGAACCCTACTCCGTAAGGAGCGGGATGAAACCACGGGAGAAGCCCTCTAAGGGGCGTGTTTTTCTATTGCTTTTCTCAATGAGTACAGGAGGTCTGGGGCTCCTTATATAGCCTTCCCAGAGCCTCCAAGTCCCACCACTGGTCCATGTGGGACTAAACACTGGATGGGGTAAATGGATCTTCTCCACGATCCATTTACCCTGCTACAACGCAATAGGCGCACTACCAAATACTCCAACAGAATGATGCTATCAGAAGGAAAGTTAGTGTAGCTCTGATCGAGGATAAGATGCGAGAAAACTGCCTAAGGATCTTTGGCCATTTGCGAAGGAGGTTAGCTGATGAACTAGTGAGGAGATGTGAGTTTTGAGATGTTTAGCCGACTCAAAGAGGGCGAGGTAGGTCCAAGAAATGTTAGAATGAGAATATATGAAGGGATTTTAGTTTTTTGTATCTAAGCCCGAGAATGACCCAAGATAAATCTTAATGGGGGGCAAAGAATCCTTGTAGATGACCCAATTTAATGTGGGAAAATGCTTTGTTGTTGTTAGCACTATATGTCCAACCAAGGATCAAGTGTATCATGAGAGGATCAAACATATTGATGTCATTTATCACTTCATCTATTGTGCGAAAATGATTAATTTGAAGAAGGTTGACATAACTTATAATTCACAGGTATATTGTTGTCGACGGTCTATGGGCACACTAGCATATTATCGTCAGTGCTACAAGATGAGCTTCGGTTGGTGCACGCTTGTTTTCCGGTCATTGCATGACTTGTTGATGGTGACTTCAACATCATTCTTCATGCTACTGATGGACCTCACGACAAGAAGGTTTGGACCCAGTACCCCTTCTTTTTTTGTGTTTCTTGATGTTTCTGCTTAGGCCTTTTCCTCATACTCTGCTTTTGCACTCGATCTAGAAACCGTTTGCTTCTTGCTTCGTCATGAGACAAGGTTGCCACCTACAAACATAGCATAACCTGCAATGGACTGTCGGCCCTTGGGTAAACTAGCATAGTCTGCATCTTGGCATCATTGACCCTGTAGAAGAGGTCTCGTCCTAGAGATTCCTTCAAATATCAAAGGATCATGAGAACATCATGTAATTGAGTAAATAGGTCTCTCCTCATGTAACACCCCGCCAAGCTTGCAAAAGTCGGCCCGACTAGTTGAGTCGGGGGGGGGGGGGTAGCCGACTTGACTGGGCCTAGTCGGCCCCTAGTCGGCCGACTTTTACAACAACCTTTTTATTTATTTTTTTATTTTTCACTTTTTTTAAAGCAAACATATTCTAATATGCTTAGTGTTATATTTAAAGTCAATTACTTCTTTTGTTTCATCATGATGTCATATAAAATGTACTAATATTGTATATACATACGAATATATGTATAAAAAACTGATTTATATATTTAAAATAATAAAAAATTCAAAATCGACTAATGACCGACTAATTCCGACTAGTCGCCCGACTGCCGACTAATCCTTAGTAGGCGACCCCGCCGACCGAGTACCGACTACCGCTTTCTGCAACCTTGCACCCCGCAAATTTTTTGTCTTTTTTCGAATTCTTAAAACCTATTCAATATTATACTCAAAAAAAGCGTCTCGTCGCAAGCTTTCCAACGAGTCCAAAAACGTGTAATTCCGAGTTCGGATGTGGGAGATATGAATATTTTAGTGAAGAGGGGTCATGGATGTTGATGGGAATTAAGGGTTACGGGATTTGGTTAACTAATTACGGGTTAGGGCTATTTTAGAGATTCTTAAACTAGGGTTTTGCACCTACAATATATTAATATCCCCACCCTTCATCTCCTCTCATTCCCACTCCTTTCCAAACCCTAATCCATCATCTTTTCCCCTCCCCAAGTCATTCTCTTATATCATTTCCCCTCTCCTTCTCTAAGAAACCAAAGGAAGAAAGGTGCAAGCTCCGTAGCTTCACGACAAAAGGAAAAGGAGGAGCGTCATCACAAGGGAAAGGCACCTCTTTCATCGGATTCTTGATCGAGCGATCAAGAACGAGGATTGGAGGCGTACGCTAACATAGGTAACGGATCTTGACTCTCTCCCTTGTATTCTGGAGTTTGTCGCTATTTGGGGATATATACATGCTGATTTTGATCCTACCCCAAGGGTCGTCCTTTGCTGTTGGTACACCCCGAGTATACCTAACTAAACTTTTCTTGGTAACATCGCATATGAATTACATTGATTTCCCATCTCTAACATGATGATCACGTAGATTTAATTTCGATTTTATGTATGGGTGCAAATACTTCTATTTCACGCATCATCTTTGTTGTGCACTCTTTCACTAGCAATCCATGTTTTGATAGCAACTAAGCTGAGATAGTACTATTATACATATCTAGGTTGATAGATAATGATAGAGATCTTTATTTTCTCAATTACTTGTTTCCAATCATGATTTTCGTAAGTCTGGATTTTGGAAGTTGCATTTTTTGGCATAGAATTATTGTATCATTAGGATAATAATCTATACTTATTGTTGAGAGTATGAAGGAGTGAGGTCTAGAGAGAGGGACTAATATAGGATACATCAGTTTTTCGTCGTATGGGGATCTAAATAATGCTTTATGCCTTGCGAGAGCGCTCTTTGACAAATCGCAAGTCATGCATTTTACAATTTAATAAATTTTGTAAATCAGATTGTTGTAATATAATTTCTGATAGAGACTCATTTTCCTATTTTTAGCCTTGCGATGTTTTCTTTTATAACGGGTGTAACTATGTTGTGTTAAATATAGTTTACGTTGTAGATTTCTGGAGCAAAGATAACTTGGACCACGTCAAGTTATATAAGAAGATAGTATAACTTAAGTATAAATTAAATCCATGAGGATCAACAGTTGGTTGTTAAGTCATCATGGTATACTGGGGTGGTCTATGCGTAGAGTTATATACTACTACCGACAAATTGATCTACCTAAATAATTGAAATAGGTGTAGTGGAATCCAAGATCAATAGCTCATTATCCCTGTGTTGTTAATTTTAATTATTCTACAGAGTAGTTCATCCTTAGTATTATGCTTAATAGTTTAATCAACAGTAAGGCATCCATATACGTTTAGTGTAGCTTAATTCTGGTGTGCATATATTCCATGGATGCAGTCCATGTTCTGGTGAGTTGTAACCCTACGAAATCTTTTTATAGTGCATGTGTTTTATGGTTGTCTAATACATCACTCTTTCTTAATTATCATATACCTTGACCACATCCTTTAAGTGTTCTATGTTTGGCGATACAGTTTAATCATATATTGATGGATATAGTCTATATGATTACAATAGAGGGGTGTGGTTAGCACATGGAAAAAGGTACCCGTCACTATTGTTCACATAAATCCAACATCTGAAATATAATGGGTTAAGGCAGTACATAATACTTGCGGGTAAGTTTTTGGCCGAAGGATAATGGATTGATTTGTGAATGGGGATGTCAATAATTAATGGTCCATTGACCTATTGACAAAAGTGTTGATCTTTCCCAAGAAATTCGTTACATTCTTTTAAATATGGGATTTTTACACCCATAACCCTGAGTAATTTCGCAATAATATTCATGACCCTGCATAATCGTGAATTACACGGGAAACCCCGAGTAATGCTTAACTCTTACATGACATAACCCTGTGTTATGTTTCGTTTAAAATGTCCATTACATTTGACGGTTTCCATTTTAAAAAGACTAAAATACCCCTAATAGTCGTTCTTATTTACGAATCATAGCATAACCTTCTCTCTTCATCACTTTGAAGGGGCTGGTCGTCCGCAAGCTCTCCCCCGGACCTTGCAACCGCCTCTCCTCCTGTCCACCTGTGCAAGCAATTTTCAGGTCCCCGTCGACCGTTGCAAGAACCACCCCATCACCTCCACCTGTGCAAGCAATCCTCACGTCCACGCCGCCGAACTTCGGAAGCCCCCCACCGACGCAAGCTCCTTCGGAGCCCCCCCCCTGCCCGCCTACGAAAGCTCGAAGCTCCCATCCCCACCATTGCCCGCAAAGCTCGAAGTACCCCTGCCTGCCTGCGACGAAAGCTCCTCCATCCGCGACGCAAGCTCGAAGCTCCCCGCGACCCCCCACCCACCCACTCAAGTTCCCCCGAGCTGCAGAACATCCCCCCCCCTCTCCGTAATGCAAGCCCCTCCTGCCCGCCTGCGACACACCCCTCCTCTACAAGACTTTATTCAGGTTGCTCCCTTTGGATCCGCGCGCCGGGGGCTCTTGGGGCAGGGGGGTCGAGGCGCTTGCAGGTGCACGAGGCGCGGGCGGGGGCTCCTGGGGCAAGGGGGTCAGGGCGCTTGCAGGTGCACGAGGCGCGAGCGGGGGCTCCTGGGGAAGGGGGGTACGCGGCTCAAGCGGGGGCTCTTGGGGTAGGGGGGTCAGGGTGCTTACAGGTGCACGATGCGTGGGCAGGGGTTCCTGGGGCAGGCGGGTCGGGGTGCTTGCAGGTGCACGAGGGGGGCTCCTGGGGCCGGGGGTCGGGGCATGGGAGGAGGGGGCTTCAGGCGCGCGTAGGGCGGGCGGCGAGGGGGGTGCTCCGGGGGTCGGGGCGTGGGGAGGAGGGCTTGCAAGCGCATGGGGGTGGGGGGAGGGGCTCATGTTGAGGACGAGGGAGGTGGGTGGGGGTTCCTGTGGGCGGAGAGGAGGGGAGGAGGTTGTGGCTCCGGACGAAGGGGCATCAGAGTTGGTGGTTGCAGACGAGGGATGGAGAGGAAGAAGGGGAGGGTATCAGGACGAAGAAGTTTTTTATTTTTTTTAAAAAAATTTAGCAGCCGTTCGATAGGCTAAGGGTTGGATTAACCCAATACTATGGTTGGGTTGAGGAGAAAACTAACGGAGGGTCATGAGTGTGAGACGGAGTGGCTACTCAGGGTTTCCCGTGTAATTCACGATTATGCAGGGTCATGAATGTTATTGCGAAATTACTCAGGGTTATGGGTGTAAAAATCCCTTTAAATATACATAGACATGTATGGGGATTTCTTTTAAGCAATACAAGGGGGTGCACACCCTTGTGGTCCGGTGGAGCCGACAGTGAGTCACCCCACTCGAGGGGCATCATAGAATGGGGTGGTGGTATGTACTCTGGTGGAATTGAGGTAGATGCACGTGTGCATTGTACATACGGATCCGTTTTTGTTGCACTTACTAGGGAGCGAGCGAGACTCCTCCGGTAGAGTCGATTGACAGAGTTGTGACTCATTTGGCATGTATGTCCATCTCGAGTGTCGGAGTACTACCAACTAGACTAGCTGAAGGATCGCGCTTGCGCACATGTTTTAGGTTGCACTATGAGTGGAGTGTTGCATGCTTCATTCCTAGTGCATGCTTTCTCCTTTGATGAGCGAGTCCGGTACAAATAAATGGGAATATGGATTTATATATGTCAAAGAATTAGTTTTGATTGCATATGTGTTAAAGGACTAAAATATAAGTGATTGCATATTGCTATATGCTTTGAAATGTTCTCTCGAAACTTGTTCAGTTACTGCATTTGCATTACCTACCTATAATCTCTTGATTTATAATTTACCTTATCCTTATTGGATCAGTTGACTCATAAGTTACATTCTTTGGAAATCCAACAGGAAGTACAGAACAGGAGACGGAGCCTCGCATTTTCGGTGGTACATCTGTAGGACATTGTTGAGGTTGAGGTTTAGTGCTGTAGTTTTTTTTCCCTCTGTTTCATCTATTCTGATGTAGTAAAGAGACTCTGAGGTTTTATTGTTATCCTTCTGTGGACATCTAGTTATCAATGGAAGTCTAGTTTTTTTCCCTATAATTCTTTTTATATGAATGGTATATCCTGCAGGTTGTCTATAACTGTTGTTGGGTAATAATGTGAATGGGTGTTGAGATGCGCTCCCGTCGAGGCGGTACGTTTCCCTTATGTCGTATGGCTCTGCTCACAGCATACAATCTATCAGGCCTAGTAACAATGGGATAGATCAGTTTGTCCACTGGGCTTCTATATCGTGTAGTGTTCTCAAATTCAAGATCCGTAGATGTAGCATGTTTCCACAACTCTATTGGGATGCCAGATGGTTTGCATCCAAGTAAACCAACCTCTGTAGAATATCTAGGCAGTACTTCCGTTGTGATAGATGTAATCCATTTACAATGCGTATCACCTTAATACCGAAGAAGTATCGGAGTTGACCAAGATCCTTAGTGCAAATACCCTCTGGAGAAAGGCTTTGGTCTCTAGAATGCTTTTTATCATCATCAATAACTACCATATCATCGACATAGAGAACCAATATATCATAGTGCCAGTGGATCGTCGTCTAAAGAATACAGAGTAATTAGAAGTCATCCTGTGGAAGCCAAGAGAGCCAATCTCTTTGGTAAGCCTATCAAACCAAGTTTGTGGACTCTGCTTTAGGTCCTTCATGGCCTTGCGGAGTCGGCATGCACGCTCCCCCTTAACGGAGTAACCCGATGGTTGCATTATATAAACCTTTTCCTCGAGGTCACTGTATAATTATAAAAAATGCATTCTTCACACCGAGCTGAAAAATTGATCAATTCTTGTTGGCTGGAACTAAGAGAATAGTGCGAATTGATCCCATCCTAGTCACAAGAGAAGAAGTCTCAAAATAGTTGTCTTTGTCCCAAGGCCTTTAACCTGTCAATAGAATCATCAGGAGACTGTTTGGTTGTAAATACTCAACAACAGACAACATGCTTGACACCTATAGGACACGACACAAGATCTTGCGTGCCTATGGATGTAAACGCGTGATCTTTTTCCAACCATGGTACTGCAATGTACTGTAATATCACGTGGAATAGTAATAGCCATAATAAGAGCATCTGCAAATCCCCTGTCACAGCTAGATAGATTGTCGGTGAAAATAAAAAGTGGCACATGATGTTTAGTACATTACCTTTTTGTTCGTCACATAGCTATAGGGAGTTTTGGTGAAGCATCTGGAGCTACAGTGGTGAGGACACTGGAAGAGGGCACATCATCTTAAAAATAAGGAACAAGTAAAGGTACATGATCAGAAACTGGTGTGTTTCCTTTTGTAGACAATGTGTGTCGGCGGAAGCTCCACGGGTATGCCACTGACAGCCTGAGTAAAGTAGATAGTCTGTTCAAAGAAAGTGATATCAACAGAAATGTAGTATCGATGACCAGAATGGTTATAACTCATGTATCCCTTTTGAGTGCGAGAGTAGCCAAGGAAAATACACTTGATGGTACGAGAAGATAATTTGTCTGTAGTCTGGAAATTATGATCAATTGTAGTGCAACCAAAGATCTTTAATAGGAGTGGAAAGGATCTCTCACCAAGAAATAAGGGAGAGAAAGAAGTGGCCCCTTTAGGACAGAAGAAGGGACCCTATTGATGAGATAAGTGGCAATGTGAATATCATCCCCCAGTAGATCTTGGGAACTTTCATGTGAGTAAGCAATCTACGGCTGTGTCGAGAAGGTGGTGAGGTTTTCTTTCTGCTAGCCCATTCTGTTGAGAGGTATACTGATAACATGTCTAATGAAGAGTTGCCTGAGAGACAAACAAAGACCCCAAGTCCTGTTGGGTAAACTCAAAAACATTGTCATTATGTATAATATGAATACAAGTAGAGAAAGATGCCCTAATAAAATGAAAGGACTTGATAATTTTGTTGGTATATGACCGTTCCTTGAGTAAATAGACCAAAGAAGATTTGCTATAGTCATCCACGATGACATCAAAAATATCTGTGATCACCAGTAGCATGGACCGAACATGGATCCCAAACATTAAAATGGACTAAGGAGAAAGGGACAGATCGACATGGCTCAATCTTAGGTGGAAAGGATGATTGATGATATTTTCTTAACTGTAGGTTTCTCACTCAAACAATTTCAGTGAGGAAAGTTCAAGAAACATCTGAGAGAGAGCTTTAGTAGAGAGGTGATCTAGCCGTAAATGCCATATGAACGAGTCAGCAGAAATAGAAACTGCATCTGCGAAGGTAAAATAAACAGGGATATCAAGGTAGTTAAGGGCATTTTTCTCATGCCCCATAAAAAATCTACATAGTCCGGATGTCCTGAAAATAGCAATAACACTTATAAAAAATAACTCGACGGTTGAATTCAACACAACTTATAACTGATAATAGGCTCAGAGGAAAATCCGATGCACAATAAACGTTAGAGAGCTAGTTCTTGGAGGAAAATGATGTCATCCCATTGGTGGTGATAGGAAAATGGGCACCATTGGCTGCACAAACCATCTTCATTGTGGAAGAGGATTGAGAAGATGTCATAAGATTGTTATCTCATGTCACGTAAGTAGACGCACCAGAGTCAATGATCCAGATTAATGTTGTGGCAGAAGTAGGGTAGGATGCAATGCTGCAGAAGCTTCATCAAATGTGTGATAGAATTCTCGTGACCATCGACGAACACCTTGAAAGCTCAAGACCAAAGGATGTAGTTTTATGTACCCTTGAGTTTGATCAAGGTGGGAAATATCGATTGTATCGGTCCGCCCGGAAAAGGATATATCGGGATTATATCATTGATATATCGAAGATATCGGTGTAAAAGTCAAAAATAGCTCAAAAAGCTATTTTTGTCAAAAAGCTATTTTTGTCATTTTTCAGAGATTAAGATCATCCAAGATGTTAAAACAACAAATAACCTACAAATACACACTTATATCACAGATATCGATCATTTATACCCCATATATCGCACATATCGGTCATATCGAACATATCGATGTTAACGTTAATTGTTGGCTTACAGATATTGGAAATGGATTTAATCCAAGTTCTTAAATATTAAATAACTTACAAATATACACTTAGATGACACATAGAGATCATCTATGACCCTTATGTAACACATATCGATCATATCCATGGTTTAAAAAAACATGCCTTGAGGCACAAAGGTGCTCGAGGTGAAATGTGGCGGAGGGAAAATGCCTCGAGGCGACTGCCTCAGATCCCCTGGTTGAAGCGTGCGCCTCGGATGCCTAAGGCAGTCGAGGCGAAGCGATGCGGTCAAGACATGACGAGATGCAAGGTGGGGCATTAGTGAACTTTTCAAGCATTTTTTAAAGAAAATAATTAGTTCTATTGGTATTTTCAGATATTTATAAAGGCCTAGTTGTTGAGTATATATTTATGCAAGATGAATGTTTAAATTTGACCTATTTCTTATTCGTATTTACCATTAACATGTCCTGTTATTTCAGTGAACTCTTACTATTATACCCTTAAACATATAAAAATCCCTGTGTGAATTGGAATACCCATATAAGAAAAAAATTTGTGACAGGGGCGCTGCCCCCTACAATCCTCGCAAGACCGCCATACTGGTAGGGTATGGTGGCATATGAGGATATCAAATCGTTCTTCATATAGATTTAATAGAACATATGGTTAGGAATCAAATCATATGATTCATATCAACAACTTGGATATCTATAATGACAACCATTGTCAATCCCTTTTTCATAAATATTTTAGTGATAGTTATAATCGATGATTTCCTTTTGACTGGATAGAAATTTAGTAGAAAGTTTTATGGCATTGACATATATTTTTTTCATGTTCTTATCTTCATAATGTCATCATATATTACATTGTTACATATTATATGTTTGTCAGTTTAGATTATTTCACCAATAAATATATTTATTATACATTTTGTAATTATTTCCTATACAAACTGAGGCTTACATCTCGAGTGCCTTGAGATTACGCCTCGCCTCACTTCCGGAGAAAACGTCTCGTTCCGTCTTTCATTTTTTCGAACCTTGGTCATATCGAACATATCGTTGTTATTGTTGATTAATAAATATTGGATTTGGAATTAAAGTAGTAAGTTAAGCACACTTAGAATGCATGTTTTGCTCATGGAAGACAGTGTATGGCATCAGGATGAGTCATTCGATTCAAATAATGTACATAATGATTAATGAGACAATGTTTCTTTGGTATAGAGATTTATCTATTCATAAAAATAAACGAAAATTTGTAAATTAATATAATATTGTAAAAGAGATTACCTAGTCTTGAGGGGTTTAGAACCAAGAGTTTCATGGAGGGCAAGGTAGGAAATATCGATATCGATATCGTATCGGTCCGCCTAGTCGAAAATGGCGTAAAGCGATTTTTCACAAATTAAGATTATCCTAATTATTAAAATAATAAATAACATACAAATATACATTTATATGCAAGAATGAGGTGTATTTATCACACTAATACACATTATATTGCACAAATTGCCGGTTGTTAATGCTGACAACTGAGCTGACTGGTGGCTGTTGAGATGTATTATGGCCATGTGATTCTAACTTGATCAAAATTAGAGTTGTTATCATCTCTATTGCCAAAGAGGGTAAAATCCGCCACTTGAAGAACTGTCGTGTGCACCGTCTAGTAGCATCATACCCTACCAGACGGGCGTCTCGTCGAAATAGAATATATAATTCATGACATGTTTTAATACTAGGAGTAACAAAATAAGTAGTGAAATCAAGCTTCCAATGGTAATATCATTGATATATACATATATATATATAGATATCGGCGAGATATCGGTGAAATATCGATGATATTGGTCGATATTCGGAAAATTTATACTGAAACCATTGAATTTCGAGCGATATGGTTCGATAGGGCGATATATATTCGATATCTCGTCGATATATCAGTTGATATCCTGGAAAAGGATATTTATATGAATATCGGTACTAACATCTCCTCGATATCGGTATATCGTCGATATATTGTGATATCGCCGACTATGTGTTTGATAAAGGTACCATGTACCATCATAGAAAATGTAGTATACAAGGATTTGGTTTTAATAGGATTTGATGCCATCGTAGTATGATAGAGATTAAAATATTGTAGTGGAGCTTTAAACTTGCATGAGAATAGGGCACATGCATCCTCTTTATCAGTCTAAGATCTAAATGCAAGTGTTGAACATATCAACTAGACTTAGGAGGATCCTCAATAGGCATGGCAACATGGTCTTCAATAGATCTAGACCGATCAGTTGACGACACCCCATGATGTTGACTGCACCTCCTATAGCCATAAAAGGATTGCCGGAAGCGTCACAGTGCCCTAAAAGGGCTGTTGTTGGTGCTAGGTAGCGCATGGGTGACGCTGGTTAGCACTTGGGAGCACTTGGGTGGCGTCTGGAGTGCCTGGGCATCGCTAGGGTAGCGTTGGGGAACCCACCAAGGCCTCGTGCGGGGCCTTTAGATGAGGAAGAAGGGTTCGCGCAAGGCTCGAGGAGGACGGAGGTTGGTGGTGGATATGGGTTTTAGGTATAAGCCCTGTTTTAGGACCATTGCTTTGACACCATGTGGAGAAAGAATGAATTACTTGTCTTATTCAAGAAGTATAGGGTTTCTTATATAGCATGAAACCCTAGAAAGTCAAAAAGAGAAAAATACATAAAGGATCCTGAAGGGATACATGGTTCAATAAATAAACAAAGAGAAATAACCCGGCAGCAAAATAACTCTAACAACCTATAACCGGGCTATTTCCATGTGTGGCACTGATCGATTTTACTATTTGTGGAGAAGAAAATACTGAGGATACATAAATTTCTCACGCTAGGGAGTTTATATATTACTTCAAGTACAAACGGATCTCAGATGCAGACAGATCCAAAGACCCATATAACAAATTCGTTTCTAGATGGGGCGATGCCTGCCCTCTGCAACCCTCGCAAGGAGGCGCACCTGCTCCCTCCTAGCCCCCGACTTGCTGAATAGATGGTTAGGATTTAAGATATATCAACTAGATCCTGGTTTTGCAACCATAGATTGTCTAACAAAGTCCAATTCTCTCTTGATACCCTCCCGAAAAATTTGTTTCATGTGGATTCTTCTCCCAACTAACAAAGAGAGCTGCCACGCGTGAAATGGAGTGCAGTTTCATAAAGAAACATCTCACTTGTTTCTTTAGGGGAGATTGGAAACATGCTCAATATCATTTGATTAATAGTTTCCTCAATTTCTTCTTGTTCAGGGGAACTCTCCCCGTTCAATTGTCTTTTTTCCACTAAGTGCAAACTAGACAAGAACTTAAATGTTTCCCTAATATTTCGAATAACTTTCCGGAATTAAAGTTGATTATATTACACTTTTATTTCGGAGAAAACCCAAACAACAACAGCAAAGCCTTTTCCCACAATTAAGTAACAAAATTAGCCATCATGATCCTTGTGATTTATATCTTGGTACAAAATTTTAATGAAATTTAGGCGACCTCATGCGTTGGATGTCATCTTTTGGCTTCTGAAAAAATCAAGTTGGAAGAGTTTTTTATCTTCTACACATTTGTCGATGCAGGTTGGGAGCTTCGATGCAGGATATGGGAGCTCCATAATGTCTCGCTTGGTAAACTTATGCTTTATGAGAGTTCTATTTTCTGGAATCAACATATTGTTACTGTTGTCCATCTTGTTGATGCCTATAAATCTAAGAAAAGGTGGTTCATTTTCCCTAATTTACCATGAAGGCTGTGATGCCTTTTATTGTTTTTTTATCTTGTTGATTAAAGAAAGAGCCGTCTGTTTCTCCCCATGTTTGTTTGCATCGGATTTTGATACAGAAACATTGTCCTTTGTTTCTATCCTACTTCTCCCACCTGATAATTGATTTTGAATGTTTAACTGGCGACATACAGATTGGGCCCAAGAAAGCACGTGAAATGTGGTTTCTGACTAGATTTTATGATGCACATGAAGCAGAAAGAATGGGTCTTGTGAACACTGTAGTGCCTGTAAGTTCATGTCCTGGAGTGCTCTTGTTTTCTAACTTGTGAATCCCGTGTTGCAATGAGTAAAAGTACTAATATTTGATCAATTTATGACAATACCAATATGCAACATGCTCTCTTCTGTTTGAAGACTCGATCATGAAGTTTTAAATGCTACACTAAGGTCTTCCATTCCTAATCAAGAGGCGATATTTGACGCTGGAGAAGGAATGGATACCTTAACTTCTGATTATCCCTTGTTGAAGAGGGACTGCCTCTTTCCCTTCACCGTTTTTATGGTCACTCTATACACCTGTTGCTATGCCCTTTTTCTTTCTTGCCATCACCATTATGATCATGGTTGCAAATTTTCCGAAGATTTCCAAGGAAGCAGTGGGTTTTTTTCTTTAAAGACAAGAGTTAGTAAATTGAGCAGAGCATATGAACACTGGAAAACTCCACTTTGGACCACCCCATCTTGATTCGTAAGTTTGCATTAGACGTGATATTCCCCTCGTAAGAGTCTCACATCTCTTCTCACTTATCTCATGTGCAGACATCTAGTCAACTCATCAAAGAATTTTCGCAAAGTGGCTCGAATCTGAACCCTTTTGCTTTCTATTGCTTCCTTGAAATCCAGTCTCAAATATAGATTGACTATAACTTGTGCCCTCAGGAGTGTTCGAAGTGCGCAACTTCTGTTGTCCTCTGTACAGATTCATTGCATTTTTACCTGATGTCGATCACTATTAGTGGGTGATTCTATGAATTATATATAGATTGGTTTTATAATATTGCTTGTTATTATTTTTTTATAATAATACTCTCAAACATTGTGACAGTTTGAATTCCATTTTCTTTTTCAAAGTTCATTAAAATCACAATCTTGTTATGGATGGCAGCTTGAAAAACTAGAGCAGGAAACAGTGAAATGGTGTAGAGAAATTCTGAGGAACAGTCCTACGTCCATTCGGGTGCTCAAATCTGCTCTTAATGCAGTTGATGATGGACATGCTGGTCTCCAGGTATTTTGCAATATACTTTACAAATGTTATCCCCCCATCAGATTGTGTGTCCGTTGCACCTTGACTGCATGAGAAAGGAGACGTATCCTACACATCAAATGATGGCATTACCATGTGCACATCTTGCACACATCTTGCACATGCACTTGAAATTCACTCAATGTTTAATGATGGTCTAATGCAGCTTTTAGGTGGTGACACGACATATGTGTTCTATGGGACTAAGGAGGCTGAAGAAGGAAGGAATGCTTATATGGAGCGTCGGCCTCCAGATTTCTCAAAATTCCCCCGAAGGCCGTAGACATGATCATCACATTTCCAATAGACATCACTCTATTTCGTCTCCCTTTTTGTTTTGTCATTGTTGCAGTTTTGCAGTAGCAATTCGTAGCGAGCTTTATTATCTTGACCCGTGCAGGCAAGTTCACAACCTTTGCGAGACAAGCCACATTCTTTGGAGCCTAAGCTATACATCTCAAGAAACTACTGCCTGCTGTTTTATAAATGATTCATTCCATATGATGATGTAAACTAACGCCCTTGTAAATGTTTCAGTTTCACATACTCTTGTCTCTCTGTTTACATTGATTGATTATATATTCTTCCCAAGATTCAAGTGGACTTGTAATCCTTGACAGAAACACACCTCAAGATCTTAGCCGAAACCTCATTATCGTGGGATCGCCATTCATAGCTACCACAAACGTCCAAGTTTGAGGAAGAACTGGATATTCAAAGATCAAACTGTTCCTGACAGAGCAGTTTATCAATTGAATGACGATTTGGAAAGAAACAAAAGATTAGAGAAATGTTTTGGACCCATTGGTAAGGTGAGTGTTTCAGGTTTGATTTCTGATCGCACAACCATTAAATCCGACAAGCTGTCTAGGTTTGGGTTCAATTATGTTTTTAGTTTCTCAGTAGTCTTCACCTCTTGCAATCTACTTCCAATTTTTGTGAGTTTTCCGCACGCTTGCTTTAGGCTCTATGAAGTGCACTTATGCATTTTTCTTGTTGCAATATGGCCCATCGTTTCTGGGTAAAATGGCAGCTTTATAATTTGTGTAGTTTTCCCCTCAACTTTTAATAGGTTTAGTTCCAGTTCTTTGGTACAACTTTGAACTATTAATAGAATTTGATTTTGATACATTTATGGTGACTTGGATATCAATATGAATTATTAATAAGAAAAGTAACCTTGCGAACTTATCAGGTTGACCCTGGTGGAATGAACTATGATTGCTCAAATGTTTCACTCAAGTTCTAAATTATCAATCCACTATTTTCCACATTCATTCACTTCATGTGAATTTGTGTGAGAGGCTATTCTCTTCTTATATATGCAACATGCTTGGAAAATCATTAGTGTTCTTAGGCGTGTTTTAGATGTGAGATAAGGAGTAACTGATGCATGTGAACTGATGATATCTGATCTAGGCCTTGAACATGTCTTTACGAAGTTGCACATAATAAAACATGTGATTAGGAAGGGAACCTTCCTGGGAAGTTGTGGATTAGTCTTTAATTGAGGCATTCGGATCTTGCTTTCATTACGTTGAATGTGTGATCGAGACGCGCAACTAAAGTTGTGAATGCTAGTGATTGTAAAGTTTCTTGTATGATGTACAAGACCTTCCACATCGTATATTATACGGTGGCAAACAATAACTAACACCTCTATGTGGAGCAAGAAACATGCCCGTATTCATACAACCATAGTAAAATAAGAACTTAAGTCCGCGGGGTACTTGAAAATACCGTTCGTAATACGAACCATCACAAAATCGTTGTATCTCCAGTGGATCCTTCCCATCCCAGGAAGTGGTAGTCATATCGAATCCATGCATACCTTGGAAAAACATAATGTGAAAGCAAATCTAAGCAAGAAAATGTAAGAATAAGAACTCTTGGATTTGTATGTGGAACCTTACTCCTCAAGAAGTGGATTAAAATTACGTGAGAAAGTATATGTCTGTTTTTTTCTATTCAATTTTCTCAAAGATCACTATGGATTTAGACTCTATACATAGCCCCATCAACACTCAATATCCAATTAATAGTCGGTATGGGAGTAAACATATAAGACATTCCATAACATATGCCGTTACATTTTTTAAATCGTCTCATCATCATGGAATACAAGCCTAATAACTTGCTAGGTTTGAATCTAATCAAACATGATGTAAACCACCTAAAATGATTAAACCCGTGTTGTTAAGAAGTAAATCTTCATTTATATAACCCACTAAACTTCTTATCAGTATCCAATTTGCTACCATCGTAGGGTGTTACGTCCTTCCCCCACTAATTCTCATAACATCTTCATTACGACATGATCTAGTCATTATACTGGCAATAATGGAACCCATTCTCCCTTCGATGACTATTTAGAACCTTCAATTTGATATTTGCTTGGGCACGTTCCTCGTCAACTATGGAGAGAAAATAATGAAATTGTTTATTCATGAAACATTAGGGTTCTCTTATATAGAGGAGAAACCTGTTTGGGTAAATTACATAATATAGAGTGAGAATCTAAACTACATTGAACTATGAAAAGATAAATATTATCTCAACACTCCCCCTCAAAGTGGAGCATAGATATCAATCATGCTCAGCATGGAACAACATCTCTTGAATGCGTGTATGATATCTGTTATCCTAAGTTGATATGACAGGCATAGATGAAACCTTTCTTAATCATGTCACAAGTGTAGTGACAATCTACCTTGATTTGCTTGGTCCTCTCATGGAAGGCAGTGTTGTTCGCAATGAAAAGACTGCATGGTTGTCGCATTGGAGATGTATGGGAAGATGCACATCAATAGCTAGTTCAGTCAGAATAGATTTGACTCACATCATCTTTGTACTCCCTTGTGCCTTGGCTTTGTACTTTGACTCTACACTCGATCTGACGACTATCGTCTGCTTCTTACTCTTCCATGACACCAAAGAGTTTCCAATGGATATTGCAAACCTGACATAGCCTTCCTATCTTAGGGGCATCTTACATAATCTACATTTATGCATGTTGTAATGACATGCGATGTTCCTTTGCTAAATAAAATACTAGTGCCAAGAGGTGTCTTCGAATATCTCATAATCATATGGACTGCACTCATATGTGCATGTCTATGTTGCTCCATGAATTGGGTTCGCTCTACTAACTGCAAATAATACATCTGCCTTGATGCTAATCACATATAGAGCTTCCCAGCGAGCTCCATGTATTTTCTCTTGTCTGCCCCCTCTGTTTCATTATCATACAACTTCATGCTCCGGTTCTTGGGAGTAGTGACAGACCCGCAATCTGTCATGCTTGTCTCAGAGAGAAGATCTATAACATACTTCCTCTAGATCATAACAAGACTTCAATAGTTCCTAGCGAACTCAAGTCAAGGGAAGTAAAATAAATCACCAAGGTCCTTGGTTACAAGATGCTAACCAAGGAAATCCTTAGGGCCTGTTTGGTTGCTAGGTTGGACTGGGTTGGGTTGGGCTGGGTTGGGATGGGTGAATAGTAATCCGTGAGGAGAAAGTAACCTTGTGAATAGTAACCAGGGTTGGGCCAACCCTGCCCAACCCTGCAACCGAACAGGACCTTAGTTTCACCTCTGCACATCATCCCCTATAACAATGATATCATCAACATAAACTAGTATAGCAATTTTCCCTCTCCGAGTCCTCTCAACAAACATTGAATGATCTGCAGTCGATCTCATGAACCTCTGTTGTTATATCAAGTCCGAGGGCTTCTGAAACCCCATGCTCTTTGACTTTACTTAAGGCCATAGATAGATAGCCTTATGAATTATACACGCAATATGACAATCCCCCTCAACAACGAACTCTAACAGTTACTGCACGTAGACTTCCTCCTACATGTCACCATATAGAAGTACATTCTTCACATCAAGCTGATGTAGGGTCTAGTCTTGTGTCACTACAACATAAAGAAGGATCCAAAGTGTAAAATGTAAAGCCATTAGAGAGAGAATATCCTAATAGTCCACCATATGTATTTAGTGAACCCGCGAGCCACAGTCCTCACCTTTTAGAGATCCACACTACAATCTGCTCGGTGCTTCACAGAGAGCACCCATTTACATCCCAGAGATAGATGCTCATTTAGGAGTTGTAATAATGCTCTACGTGCTACGTGATTGTAATGCGACCATCTCCTCCTCCATGGCAAGACGCCCCTGACTATATTGTATCGTCGCCTGGTATGCCTGTGGTATTTCCGTGACTGACAACCCCATGGCAAACCTCCTGAAATACTATGAGAGTCATCCCAAAGAAACATGAGCTGCAAGAGGATAAGTAGCACATGTACATCTCTGCTTCCACAGAGCAATAAGCACATCAAGATCATGTGCCTCCTTCTCAATATATAAATTAGCCTCATGAGAGGGCATCTGCTCATTCTGTAAAGTAGCCTGCTGCATGGATAAATCACTAGTGCCATAAGTAGAACAATGTACTCGGTACATACCCGAGGCATGCTGGATGATGAGGAAGGCCCGCAAGCAAGGAGAACCGTGGGAAGCCTGTGAACATAGAAACATGGCAACAAGTGCGCCAGAGTACTAGGTGGAGGTGTCGTCGAAGCCACAGGATCAGGTGGTGGTGGAGGAGGTGGTGGTAGTGGTGGAGGTGGTGGGAGTGGTGGAGGTGGTGGTGGGACTGAAGGTAGGTGTGTTTATCGAGCCCAACAAGTCGAGTCGACCCCAACTCGGGCTCGAATTAGATAAGAAACGCTAGGCTCAGGCTCAATAAGGTTCAAGCCCTAGAGAGTTGGCTCGAGCTCAAACTCATCGAGTTCGAATCAGCTCACGAGCCTCTTAACGAGCTGAGTTTCAAGATCAACGTCCGAGTAATTATGAAATAAGCTTATTGGTGGACCATTTCCTAAAAATGTGATTTAATATCGTGTAGGTTGATAGCCCGTGTATCAAATATTAGCCGAATGGTCAAGAAAGGTATGCTTTGTATAAGAGAGGAGATTGTATGTATATATATATAGATGCTCTGCCCCTTTCACTTCTCAAGCTCTGATGTGGGAGTAAACATGTTCTCAATTCATGCTCTCTTCGAGTTATTGAGTTGAGCACAATCCAATTCAAGCTTGACATGATAACCCTAACGAGTCACAAACCGAACTCGAGCTCAGGCTTGCTAAGTTTTTGAGTTGGGCTCGCGAGCTCTTAACGAGAAGAGCCCAAGTTGAGCTCAAAAAGGCCGAGCTCAATTGACACCCCTTATCGGAGGTCGCGCTGATACAACGTCTTTAGATTCCAGACAATACTAACATGAGTTTCCATTTGAATCTTCCCACTTTCTCAAGTTGGTACCTTGAAGTAAATATTGACATTTTGATTCACTCTTATGAACACTTGAATGGGAGCATTATCTTAGGGCATGTTTATCAAATCATTTCAGGTTCATAATAATTTCAAGCAGGACTTCCTTTGATAAACCATGATTTCTAAAAATATACCATGGATAGTGTATACACATTGGAATGTTGAGTAGATCCTCTACTTTAAGATGAGCCATTCTCATAATCTAGCTTGTTTATTAAAAATCAACGAAGTTTCAAAAGTATGTCATGGTATAATATGAACATTTAATAGTACTACTTGACATGTCCGTTCAACATATTCCTAATCCAAGCATACCTAGATTACTTGTATACCTATGTGTTTGGAATCCCTCCGGATTTCCTTGTCCATGTCCTACTTCGATGTCTTGTTCCTCACACAAAATCATTTGTAGATATTAAATATTCATGATAATAAAACTCCACCCAATGAGATTTATATTATTGATTCTTATGACATTATAATGATAGTGTTGCACACAACTAAACATGCATAAGTTTAAATTTAGTATGGTTGCAATGTCCTTGGAAAGAAATTATCAGTTCTAGAAGGAAATCGCCAAAGTATCTATCTCACTTTAATGGAATAATGTTATTATGCCAGAATTTGAAAGATCGATGAATTGACAAAAGACTTGTTGAAGGAAAAGTGCCCATAAAATCACTATGGTTACCCATGCAACCATGTTCCTAGGATTTTTCTTGATGTACACCTTCCAACTGCACAACTCCTTAAGACTAAGAACTAGTTGTATATAGGTTTCTTCTCCCATGTTTAGGAGGATTGATTCTAACTCCATTATCTCATCGACTCCATCATTAAGTCCCTATCATGTAGTTCTACCATCATCTTCTTGATTCCCACTCGGTTCTCATTGACTCCTTGAGACACAAGAGTTGCTCCCTGAGACCACGGATGCTTTAACCCTAATGATAAACTATCTCATCTTCTACTCGCCTTTCTCCTTGAGTTTTGATCAAGGTTACTGGTCTATGTCACTTGTCATGTTATATTCACATTATGAGTAGTTTGAGTTGTCTCCTTGGAAGAATGTGGCAAAGGAACCTAGTTATCCACTAAAGCATCATCGATGATGGGGTCAACTAAGTTAAAGCAAGGAAAAGTCTTGTTCTTTCTATTTCTTATATGGCTCATCAGCTACAAGTTTGTAGTGTACATTGGGATAGATTTATCAAAGTTTGAGGTGACACACCATTTGCCATGCACTCTCATTAGGTGCAACAAGAGTTCTAAGGTATAGGTTTCATCACCAAACTCTCTTCCCTATGTACAAATTATCACTTTAATCCCTTTTAATTATTTCCCACCTATTTAGGAGCTTCTTGTAATCACAATCAAACCCTCTATAAATGTTATAGTTTATTTTTATGGTTTCTCATGCTTTCTTGGTAAAAGAACCACCAATGTAGTCATCGACATTAACTCTAAAATAGGGTTAACACTTAGAAAATCAACCTATAACCTAACCAAGGCTAGGATATCCTCAAACCAAGAGCTACACACTGACCAACAAAGACCCAACTCAACCACTCTCAAACAACTAATAGCTAAGTCTAGGCTACCTACAATCCAATCTATTATGATACTTTGATCAGAAATATAAACCATAATTAACATATTGAACAAACCATGGTCAATCTCTTAACCAAACTCCCACACCTCAAAAACCCTAACCAACCCTTTAAATCGAATCGCATCATAAGTCAACATTAGCCCTTATACAACCTTCCTTTTAAACTAAAGCCTAACTTCATCTAGGGTGAACTTAAGGAGTGGTCTGGTGGTAGTGCAATGTGTCTACACCTTAAATGATTTGGGTTCGAATCCTAAGGGAGATGTCCCGAACCTTCTAAATTATCGGATCTACTACTAGAAAACATCATCTAGGGCTAATGATAGACCCCAAATAGTTTAGACCCACCTAAAGAATGTATCTTATTTGCCCCATATGCATTGGGTCCCCTATAAAGGGTCTTTATGCAATTTTTTATCTTATTTGGTTTGTACTTATTTGTGATGCTCATTTGTTTGAAGCATTTTGATGTAATATTCACTTCATGTTAATATTTTGACAAATTACACCTTTTGTCATACTTGTTTCTTTAATTGCAAAATTAGTTTTATTATATTTCTTAATTTATAAATTTAGTTTTTTGCAATTAAATATCTAATATTAATTTAAATTAATTATAAAATCTAAAATATGCATATTACCTTAGTGCTTTTTCTATACTATGCTTATCATGGTATTAGATGAACATCTTGAACCATATATGGGGAGTTCTGCCTCTTAATCAATATGCATGCCATATCTTGTTTTTGAAATCCGGAGTGTTTCAAACAAAAAAAGTATAAATGATTTTAAAATTTCTTAGAGCTTGCCGATATCTTTCCAACGAACTCAAGAACATCTAATTCTAAGTTTCCTAACTCAAAATATCGATATTTTAAGTTGATAGGTCCAGTCGTGTTTATGGATCGAATTGATCCCAATTTCACTATCTCGTTATTACATGTAGCAATACATACAAATCAAACAATATTAAATAGGATCGTGTTCTTTGTTTTCCTCCTATTAAGTAATTTTTTACATATAACTCCCTCGAGAACTAAAATCGGTTCAAATTTTTATACGTTACCTCGTAGCTTATAAATTCGATAAAATAGATTTGTTTTTCGAGTAATGTTATGATAGTAAGGGGCTGTTTGTTTGCAACATAGCACAGAAGGGTGAGCCCCCCTCCTCCTATCCCGCGTGCTATTCTCGTTATTTATGTCATTGAGCTCTTCTCGCGAAAGGAGGTATGGCTAATCCCTCGTTTCCTACCACCACACAACCGCCTCTCCTAACTTACAAACCTTATCAATCCTTATTCCTTCTAACTTACAAACATTATCCACCCTTATTCCTCATGTGCCAATCAAACAGAGAATAGCAAATAACTATCTCGTATCCATCCGTATTCACCATCATTTGTCTTTTCCTCTCCCTCCAAATGAACATAAATAATACGCTATCCTTAACCCTTATTTACCATCCTTCCTCTACCGAACGACCCCTAAGTCTGGTGAAATTGTTTCATTTGAGTCATGATAACTTCACAACTATCATTAGCCCAAGCAAATCAAGTTCCCATCATGAAATGGTATTGAATTTAGTTTGTGGTGATTATTGCTTCGTATACAAGTTTCACGATGATTAGGGTAATTGTAGTTAGGTCTCTAAAGGATTGGGCATCTACCCTTTGACTTTGAGTAGAATCTTTGGATATCAAGATCCCATCGCCCCGAGTTGGGTGGCACACTGTATTTAGTTGTCCAATTACATCCCAAATCCCTCGACAGAGTTGGAAGGTGATGCAACAAGTGTTCTTAACTTTGCACTTATACACTATATTAGGAGTCAGAGGAGAATTAGATATGACCGCATTGAATTTTACTTCACAAGTTTTAGTATTGTAATAAGTGTAACAGGACATGCATTCTGAAGTTGGAGTTTGAGATATGGTTATATTTTCATACATGAATAGAGGTGCTTGGAGATTTCACCCAAGAAGGATTATGCCAAGTTTCGCGAAAGGGAGGCATGCGAGTTTTGTACTCGCATGTGCTTGTGTAAGGAAAAGACCTCCCAAGGTTATATATTCTGCACTCCTATAGACTTTTGCAAACATGTAACCAACTTAATATCATTGCATTAGTCTGCATAAAATAAAAAATATATAAATATATAACTGTCGAATGTGTTACATGATGTGAGTTAAATTAAACTTATATAGAACCGTTTTCACAAATGTATGTATGCGCCTCCTGAATGAGTTTGAGTACACATTCCTTGTTCATCATCACACCAGTTGTTAATGTGCATCTCATTTTTGAATAATCGCTTAGGCATTATCCTCATGTGAATTTGATAGGTGTACCTAAGCAGTAACCACAACAGTATCTGCCACGATACTTTCGAGCTTCCACAGATCTGCTTGCACACAAAAACATACAACTTTTGAAGGTTTATTTGTTTTTGTATTTTTTTTCTTTGAGAGAGAATCTACTAGATACTTTAAGAGCATTTACCATACAATTTATAGCTATATTCATGTGTCTCAATTATAGAGACGAAGTTGATGGATTTGATTAATGAGAATGAATGGACATTATATATGATTTCATATTTTTCTAATGTTATCATGTATTTTAAATGTTAACCTAGTGTGCATGAGTCGATTTGGTAAGTATCATAGATAATGGTGTATTTGAATCTTGCTCTTGTCACGCCAGTACCGATGGCTGGAGGGGCGAGGCATTAGTGTTGATTTATGATGTTACTAAAAGTTCCACCTTCATGCTATGGAGGATGGCATGCGAGTTAATCAAATAGTGATTTACTAATTTGGATATCGCAAGGTGGCCGAATAGGATGTGTGAAGCTTCAATATTAAACATGGAATGACATGTTTCCTAAAAGCTATGTCAGAAAAAAGTCACTTGTAATAGAGCCGTTACACCCTGTGGGCCTGTTTGGTTACCAGGGTACCCCAGGGCAGTGTTTCAAATTTCACGAAATTTCGACAAAATTTCGGCGAAATTTCGGTTTCGAGACCCTACCGAAATCGAAATCAAAATGTCGATACATGCCCTTCCTTCACAAATATAGACCGATTTTGGCCGAAATTGTCGAATTTTCGTCGAAATTTCGACGAAATTTCGAAATTGTCTCGTTTCTTCAGCATCTCGAAACGAAATCGAAATCGAGATTTAAAACCTTGCCCCAGGGTACCCTGGCATATCCCTAGCTTCAACCATGCATTCCTGGGTTGGGAATACTTGTATTGGCTCTACAATTTCTTTGGTATAATGATTTTTAACCTTGTTCAAATATACTTATTAATATAAAAAATATATTATAATAATTTAAAAGTTAATATAACGCATAATCGATATCACATCACATCATAATTATCATTCTAACCATCACAACCCTTCAAATAGCTACCATTCACAGGAGGATATCACAATCCATTCCAACCCAGTAACCAAACATGCCTTGTGAGAGCAAAATCAATACTGCAATAAATATAAGTATGGTGGATAGTGTTGAAATGGTGACGTTGGAGGTTGGAGGAAATGTGAAAGATGCGATGCCTCTAATTGTACCAATTAAGAGAAGGATGCTATATGAAACAAATCACAACTTCACAATAAAATAATAATATACACATACAAAATGTAGAGATATTTTTTTCACTTGTGAATTTTATAAAATATAATTGGCCTGCGTGCCACGTCACCTTCGAGAACACTCTACCCCATTGGCTAAGATTCCCATCTTGTGGTGGAGGCAGCACCCAACCTCCACAAATTCTGAACCCATTTCCCCTCCTCTCTTCTCCCACTCGACGCCAAAACCCCCCGATCCCTCCCCCTTCCACCCCCGACACGCCGCAAATGCCACGCGTCGCGCCCCTTGCCCGCCTAGGGTTCGCGATCGCCCGGCGACCGTCGACGCGCGGATACCACGAACGAGTGGTGGAGCACTACGAGAACCCCCGCAACGTGGGGTCCTTTGACAAGGAGGACCCCTCCGTCGGCACGGGTCTCGTCGGCGCTCCGGCCTGCGGGGATGTCATGAAGCTCCAGATCAGGGTCGACGACCAGACCGGCAAGATCGTCGACGCCTGCTTCAAGACCTTCGGCTGCGGCTCTGCCATCGCGTCTTCCTCCGTCGGTACGTTTGGATTATATCAGTGAAATTCGAAATCATCTTCAATTGCACGAAGTTGAAGGTTGGGATAATTGGACCACGATAATTAATGGAGCTCGGTAGGTTACGCGATCAGGGTTCTGTTGATGCCTTTTTGGAGCTTTGATCCAATGTATACAGATTTTGACCTCTCTATCTGTATCTATTTTAAAATGGATATACGAATATCTGTTTGATAACCACAAATATTTGTATCCGGATTTCTAACCATTTAAATTTATAAATACATTCTAGATTTATTTATAACCGCGTCTTTCATCCTTTTTGATACAGTTGCTGTAAAGTTTACAATACATGTATCCGATACATTTAAACCATTTTATTGAGTATTTCTGCTATTATTCGTGTCCCTTCAATATCTATACATATCCTTTTTAAAATATATTATAGCATACTTTTCTTATCCGTCAAAATTCACATATGTATGATAGTCCTCAAATGGAATACCATATGATAATCCTATATTCATATCCGATTGTTTACATCCTAACTTGTAGCATTTGTATTTTCTATCCACATGATTTAATTGGATTGCAAGGGAGTTGATTTATAATATACCCTATCTATCCCTCGAAAGTCGAAAGAGCCTATTTGATGTTTGATTCCTAGGAAATGCATATGTAGTGTGGCCTTCCGATACACTTGCAGGATATTCACCTTAGTGCATAGTATAATCACTTGCATCCAATATTATAGAAACTTATGCTTTCAGATTTCGACAATCACTCACATCTGACTCATTACGGTTATGGCTTTTATTTTAGTTCCTTTTTTATGGTTATTTAATACCAAATTCCAACTTTATGCCATTTTGATAGCTTACAATCAAGCTTAATGCACCCTATCTGTAAAAAATTAAGCTCGTTGTAAATAGTAAGATTGATCTTTTTTGAGGGTGTTCGCCGTTGTTTGGATGTCCTCTGTTGGGTCCCATTTGTTTAATGTTAGATCAGATGTGCTTGCAAAAGGGTCTATGCTGAAACTTTGTTCTTCTTGCAGCTACTGAATGGATAAAAGGGAAGCAAATGGATGAGGCTTCAACTATCAAGAACACGTAAGATAATCCACAATTCACTTGAAAGAAATATCTGCACTGCATTTTATGCATCTTGATGCTGACATGAGAAAATGGCTATGTTTGGTTTTGAGTTATTATTAATCATCTATATTGTTTTCGGAATTGGTATAGAATGCATTAGCAAACGGAATTAGTTCCCTTGGGAAGGGAGTTATCTGCAAATTTACAAGCAGTGGGGCAGAGTTGCTTGGCAAATTTTACTAGTTTTGAGTAACGAGTTGACTGAAAAATTCATCAGAAAGAGGTGTAATTGGGTTCAACTATGTAAAAGTGGCAATTTGTGAAAGTGTTTACCCGTCGCATATCTTGAGGTGTCCAATAATAAAATTTGTCAGTCTCCTCCTGTTTATTCTCAGAGTTCTGGGTCATAAAAATGCAGCTTTATTTGAGCTTGTACTTTTCTTGTAGTAGTCAGTTACTTGCTGTATAGGATAGCCAGTGTGCAAAGTGAAAATATGTGGAAATCATCTAAGATACCACATGGCGTCAAATTTCAACGAAATTCCACTGAGTTTCTCTGAAATTTCCATTTCTCTAGGTTACCGAAATCAAAATGATGCTTTATTTCCTTTTCCATGATTTCAAAGAAATATCATCGAAATGTCAACGAAATTTTATCGAAATTGCATGACATTTTCGTGAAGCAACAAAATAAGTCAATCTACCCTTTGCTTTCATCCAAATTTACATATATTAATGATTTTCACTTATTTATGCATCGATGTGCTGTGTGTTATATTGTTTGAAGAAGTTTCTTCAGTTAGTTTCTAAATTTTAAATCAAATCCAAACCAAATGAATTAGCCGCATGATTTAACAGTAAAATCTAAGTTTTAGCTAGAGACCTTTATTTTTTTGTTCTTTCTTTACTTCGATATATATGCTTTGATTAGTAGTTATTATATGTGTCACTCGTTCTTATTGACAAGGTGATTATCATGGCTTTTGCTTCCAGTTTAGCATACAATCCTGACTCTAAGCAACATTTTGCTCTACATACCAACATGTGTGACAGTTAAGATGACAATATTACTTCAAAACTTACATTTATAATTCTATTTTACAAATAAGTATGCATTTCTATTTCATTTATTGACTTGAGAATATTAAAAACTTAGTTTTTGGAAAAGGTCAAGTTTGGAACTTTGGAGTCATTTCTAAAATTTCTGACGATTTCATCAAAACTCTTACATTTCTCTTTCCGAACATGGTGAAACCGAAATTCGAAAGTTGAGGCTTTGCTTTCTTGCAACTTTTGTCTCCTACAAGGAGAACATGTGGTTGTGCGAGTGTTAGGTTGTTAGCAACCTTTCAAATCTTGTGACTGTAATTATTTGCCTACTATCAGGTTGGATATAGATTATGCTTGTGAATGCTATGCAGTTTCTTGGTGTTAGTTGATTTGGTCGTGTCTTTTATATCATATATTTTATGATCACAAGCTATACAATGCATCTATTAGACATACATGTTAGAAAGATTTGTGTTTGTGTGCATATGTGTGTCTTATTTATTTCTTAAATTAAATATTTTTCTAAGTTGAAAGTATTTCGGTTAGATACAAGTTCTAAGCTATCATTTCGATCTTTAAGTTCTTACAAAAGAAATCATTTTGCTAATATTCTTTGTTGGCCAATGTTTTTCTCTTTATTATTGCACGTATCACCATTCTCTTTATATTCAATAGGTGAAACTAATGGCTTCTAATTTCGGTTCCAAATCTTGTCCTGATTCTAAGTAATTTACTACTTTTTTGTTATATTACTTTTTTGACCGTTGGAGTGATTAGATGGAAATGTAATATAACATATCATGTTAATATCTTACTCTTAGCAAAAATAGTGTATTTGTGTATCATTTATTAAGTTAAAGAATACTTAGTTTTGAGGAAAATGAATTTTCAAGTAATTTCCCCAATGCTGGCCATTTCACCTAAATTCCACCAAAATTCAACCGAATTTCTCTTTACGGACTTCACTGAAATGAAACCGACATTCGATATTTAAGGTCTTGGCTCTCCATGTAATGGCATCAACAAGAAAATTGAAATCCAAACACCCAATCACCAGAACAAGAGTGATGCTTCATGGTGTTATGACTCATGGTTCAGAGATGCCACCGGATCATGTGTATTCGTGTTATACTATACTCGACGTGCTTGATTTTTGAATACGACTAAGCTTATTATTGACGTCAGGACTATTCTGTTTCTCCTGCAACATCTTTATGTGGGATGATTCTACTGAAAAGGTTCGCGCTGCATCCCATGCAAGAATCAGAGAAGAATTTGCAGACCATCTTGTTTAGAATTTATTTGTTGTCTGACTGGTTTTGTATATTTAAGTTAGGCACCGGAAATTGAATGTTCAAAAATAAAAGGCATTGATGAGAGTTAATAGAATACAAGACTTATCATATTGATTTGGCAACGCATAGGACTCTTTTGTTTTTGTTTCTATCAAGTAAATGTGATATATGCTAAAGAGTTCAGAAAAAAAATCCTAAAGAGGAATCTACTGTGTGATTTTGTTTTTTGTGTGAAAATGCACAGTTGGTGGGAGTTGAGTCTTGGTCCTTTAAGAGGGGAACTCACATGCTCAGCTACCAAACAGTTTAAGTTGGTTTTACTTATAGATTTCTTTATTGCTAGTCGTCTGCTTCTTTTCCTTCCTTGTAACCATGCCCTTCATTGAATTGACACCATCCACAAGCACAATTCCACCACTAATACCATCATATATGGCCTACTCTTGCAGTTGCATGTTTTGAATCAAAATAATGCATTGACTCAGGAAACAGGTTTGGTTGCAAGATTATTGGTCTAACAAGAGGATTGAAAATTTATATATATGCACATTTAAGTGATTGCATTTACGTGCCCTTGACGCCTAGTCATTCCGAAGAACACTTGCCCCCCCCCCCCCCCCCGTCTTACCGCGGCTGCTGGCACGGAGTTAGCCGGGGCTTCTTCCTCGACTCCTGTCATGATCGCGCACTCGACGAAAGAGCTTGACAAGCGGCTATGCCCTTCTTCACTCACGCGAGATTGCTGGATCGGGCTTGCGCCCATTGTCCAAGATTCCCCACTGCTGCCCCCGTAACCTGTATAAAATTTTGAATAACACCATAACATCTTGCAATATACTCAGGTTATATTGCTTGTTTCCTCAAGAAAATAATTGGGACTAACAAAATGAACATTTTATAGTTTTTTTTCTCACTCTCTCTCTCTCTCTCTCCTTTTCATGTGTTTATTGTCGTCATCAAGTTGGCTGTAAAGTGTAAACACTGCACTGTTCTGACAATGAGCTTCAAGGGCTACACGCTATTACCATTTTCGTCAAGTCGGCTGTTAATGTTGTGATGTGTTGATAATGAGCTTTCAGGACCACTTACACTTGAGAGGTGTTCATGGGACAGGTACCCGCCCCATTCCATCATATGACCCGCCTCGACCCATCATTGTTAGGTTAACGGGTTGACTCACCCCATTCCAACGGGTACCTGGTTCTAACGATTACTTGAATTATTTGAATGAGTAATGGGTACCTGTGGGTACTCGTGGATCACTAAAAACACACTCGTGCTTATCCAGGTTATAGAACCGTGGACCTGTGATAGATTCATTAATATGCTGCAGATTTTAGGACATAATATTTTAGTAAATTATATTTGCAAAGTCTTAATTAAAATATTAATAACGGGTAATGTTGTGAATTAGGAATTCTAAACAAATTGTCAGACCTTTTTCAAAATTTATGTCTAGATCTTGATATTAACAAAAATAAAAAAAAGGAAAAGTTGAAAGGGGGTTTCATTCTTAGTCCCCTTCGTTCTCAATCCCTGAGCCCTAATGGAGTGGCATTGTACTGTGGCCAACTACTGAAAGTTGTTGTGCATAAGAAAAGGGGGCATCGTTGGTATGCGCTTCAGGTGATGGTGCTTCATCGCAAGTGGGGTGATTTAGTGTAGATGATAGGAAGTTCGACCCACACACAAGTGGTGAGGAGCTAGAGGCGACAAGGCTTTGGCCTGCTGAAGGAGATGATGATCCAAATGCAACCAAGGAGGCAGGAGGTGGGGTGTTGGAGCAAGACATGGTGGCGCATACCATCTTGTACTGTTTAGCGGACAACAAGGCACAATGGACGGCTGCGATGAGAGATGGAGAAGGATGATGATGATCGAGAGGCAACGAGAATACGCCTAGTTGGGAAATTGAGAGGATGAGAAGTTGGATGGGGCGATGTTGCAGATGGAACTCAGTGCATGACATGGAATGTTCGTGGGCTGGGACAACCAGAGAAGAAATGGCAGTTGGGTCCATGCTTGCAGTGTGGAAGGTGGATGTGATGCGCTTACATGAGACGAAGGTTCGCTCATGGGAGTCAGTGAGACAGAATTCATTCTCGAGGCCTCATCTCACGAATTTCAAGGCAGTAGTGGCGAATGGTAACTCTGGGGGATCATTGTTGCTTGGAATGGTAGGTTGTTTGACCAAGCTGACGATGTGGTCTTGGTGCACTCGATGTCTATTGTCCTGATCAGCAAGAAGGTGTTTGACCAAGTTGACGATATTGTCTTAAATGTGTTGATGTTGGCCGAGTTACGAGAGCTTTGGACGATATTGTGGGCGATGACTTCAACCGTTGTATTTAGAGAATAGGTCTGGTAGGAGAGGTGTGCATGATCTTGGGTCTGAGTTTTTTACTAACGTGGTGGAGGAGCTTGGTTTGGAGGTTCTCGATGCGACGAATTGCAAATGTGCTTGGCAGAGTTCTTCCTTTAAATCGTGACTTGACATTTTATTTTATCTGTTGAGGTCTTAAAGATGTTTAGTTTGTCTTGTGTTGCTTCTCCCCCCCCCCCCCCCCAATAAGGTCGGATCATACGCGTATGTACACGCGTAGTGGTAGAGGATCCTATTTTTACTTCACATTTGAGCGTTGCCGCATATTGGGAGATTTTGAAGATATGGATGTTTCTTTTTGGACCAATTTGGTGGAGGATTCGGAAGGTGGTTGCTTTCAGGAAGGATTTTTGTATTTCACGTGAACAAAGTAGGAGTTAGGCTCATGGATGGTAAGATTGGACTCGTTGAAGGATTGCAGCCTTGCAGGGAACTGGATGAGAAGGAATTAGAGAGTCGTAGGGTTGTGGAGAAGATTCTTGAGGATAAGAATAGGAAGTGGGAGTTGGAATGGAGGCAGAGGTAAAGATTGGATTTTTTCCATGTGGTGGTAAACGGTAGAAGGAGAAATATAATTCATTCAATCGAATTTGGGAGCGAAAAAATTAGTGTGAGGAGGTTGTGGGGACGATAAGGGGGTATTTCAAGAACATGAGCAAGCACACACCACATTGTGGTTCCATGTGGCTAGGCCTGTAGGTGAGGCACATTGATGACTTGAGGCACACACCACATTGTGTTGACGAGACCTTTTGAGTTGTTGGAGGTCTGTGAGGTTGTTTTTGCATTGAATCTGGACGGTTGCCCTGGGTCGGATGGTTTTCCATCTTTCTTCTTCTGGGAGCTCCGACTCAATCATTATCACTGATTTTTCTGTTGACTAAGAACGATATGTCAACTGGGGTGGAGGACTACTACCCTATTGCTCTTTCTAATGCGATCTACTTAATTTTGGCCAATGTGTTGACTAACCGTCTAAGGGGATTTTGAGCACGATCATTTCTCTGGTTCAGAGTGCTTTCTTACCTAGCAAACATTTCATGGACAGTGTGGTAACGAACTCTGAGATCATGGTAGATTGGAGGAGAAAGAAAGCTAGGGTGTCATGTGGATGGTTGATTTTTCAAAAGCGTATAATAGTGTTGGCTAGCTCTTCATTTGGGTATCTTTGTTCGGAAGTGGCTTTCAGGATAGGTGGATTGTGTGCATGAAGAGGTGTGTCATGACTACGTCATGTGATGTCCTTGTGGATGGGCAATCGAGGAGGGGTTATTTCCAACTGCAGTGGGGTGTTCACCAGGGTTGTCCTTTGGTTCCCTTGTTGTTCGTTCTTGCGGGCAGATGCTTTGTCGGTTATGGTTGATCATGCGATGTATGGAGGATTTTATAGCATTTACAATAGGGAGATTATTTCGATGCCTATTTTTTAGTATGTGGAAGAAGGTGCATAAAGTTGCAGATGTTTGTTTTGTGGTCCTTGGCATCTTTAGTGTGGTTTCTGGATTGGGGCTTAACAATGGTAAGTCGAAGTTTGTGCCATTCAACTTGGAGGAGGTCGATTTATGTGCAAAGTGGTTGAGGTCCCCACATAGGGATCTACTCAAGGCCCTAAATGTCGGTTTCGGTCACCATTTCGATATCAACCAGAACATAATTTCGGTGGAATTTCGATCGTAATTTCAGTCATTTCGGTCATTTTTTGTACTAGGACCCCCATATTTCGGTCATTTCGGTTGAATTTCGATTTCGATTGGATATCAATATTCGACAGAAATTCGACCGAATTTCGCTGAAATTTGAGGCCATGGATCTACTGTTGAGGTTCCTTGACATGGCTTTGATTGTTGGGAGGATGCGTCTGACTGATTGGGTATTAGTGATCAAGAAGATGGAGCAGAGTCTGGTATGGGGTGAGTTTGTTTGTTTATCTCACGGTGGCAGGTTGGTGATGCTGAAATCGATTCCCTTTGCAATCCATATTTTCTTCATGTCATCTAGACTCCTTCCTGTGGAGGTGAGAAAGAAACTCGAGAGCATCATGGGACGATTTTTCTGATAGTCTTTTGAACGTTAGAATGGGTTGTCATTGCTAGATTGGAGGATGGTTTCTTATTTGATGGATGATGACGTTCTTGGGGTGCGTAGCTTGTAGGAGATGAATAAAGCCTTACTCAGTAAGTGGATCGCTCGTATATGGTGGTGTTGTAACAATTTGGTGTACACTCTGATCAGGAAAATTTATCGATCAGGCTCTTCTTTGCCAGGTCTTAGGGAACTTGGGTCTGTCTTTTCTCATTTCTGGAGGGGGGTCTGCGACGTGGTGCAGGAGATTCGTCCTTTCTTGAGGCCGGTAGTTAGGGATGGTACTGGTTTCAAGTTCTGGCTGACGATTGGAGTGAGGTTCGGCGAGGTACTTGGGTTGAGAATCCTGCAGCTGATGGTGTTGACAAGTTGATTCGAATTATTCTGTGGCAGACGTCTGGGACATACATTCTTTTTCTCTCATCCAAGATCTGAGTTATTGGATCACCAAATGAGCAAACTTTTGGTGATGCTACAAGAGTTAGAGAGCATTGGTTGGCCTACGAAGGGTGGGATTGTTGGAGCTGGTATGATGAAACATTTTCTATGGAGAAGGCTTACATGGCTTTGAAGGGCCCGATGATTTTTAACCTTGGGAGGTGCATAGCTGACTGTAAAAAGATCTGGAGGTGTAAAGTTCTTGCAAGCGTGAAGATCTTTATGTGGTTTAGGAGGGGAGATTGTTAATTGGCGACATTATGTTTGTTCAGGCAAATGATCCTGCTTGTTGTCACTGTCAGGAGGATGTTGAGAATGTGAATCACTTCCTCTTCAAGTGTAGGAGCTCCTTGGAAGCTTGGGATTTATTGGTTAATTGGCAACAAATTTGTTCGGTTTGTTTGGTTTGCATTAATGGTGCTTCGGGCTTCTGAGAACACATTGGTGCAGACAAAGAGGCTTCGATAGCCTCGTGTTGGGATGATGGCGGCTGGTGCCCTAGGATTGTTGCGAACCTCTCGGATCAGCGATTGGACGATTTCCTTTCACTGATGAGCCTGCTTGCGGATGCTACAAAGCCTACTGATGGTCGGGACCATTGGGCGTGGAAGGATGGATCTTTTTCTACGCGAAAGGCGTACTCTGCTCTTGTCTCGAGCATTCCTGGGGATGACGATGCTCTTGTGTGCGACTGCAGATTTTTGTGGGGGCTCAAGCTTCCTGAGCGCATTGGCATTTTTCTTTGGCTTCTTCGCAGGGGGAGACTCTTAACTCGTGATCGGTGTGCAATTATGTTCCCCAATATTGGGCCGATATGCGGGTTGTGCGGCACGGAGCGCGAAACCATCAATCACCTATTCTTCGAGTGCGGGCGTGTTCGCGATCTTTGGGCTGACCTTGGTTGGATCAATGCCGTGACCGTTGCTTCTTTCTGGGAGAGTTTGGCGACCTCCAGGGGCAGGGCTAGGAGGGAGCTGCTGGATCCGATTGCGCGCTTATGGAGCATTTGGTTGGGGAGGAATGACACCCTCTTTGCGGGACAGCGTTTCTACATGGAAAATATCTCCATCATTGCTACGCGTTTTGTGCTTGATTGGTCTTCTGGGTAGAGTGGTAGACATGGATTTCGATCTTGCGAGGGGTGCTTGATTTAGGATGACCCAAAGGGTTTTTTTCTTGGTTTGAGCTTTTCTTTCCTTTTGTAAAATCTCTTTACATTCTCTTTTCAATACATTGGGGTGAACACCTATGAGTGTATCCCCCTTTTTCGAGCGTCAAAAAAAACACATTGGTGCATATTGGCATGGTACATAGAATGAGAGATTGAGCTGCATGGCAATGATTTGAGCTCTTTGATTTGCCAGAAATGGGGTGGTATTTCGACAACATTGTTTTTATGATGAAAATGTCGTGGCGCATGTTAAGGTGCTAGCAGAGAGTTAGAGCTTGTATTTTTTATTTTTTTTACATGTGATAAACCTGTACATTTTTTTATTAATGGTGAAGTTTTTAGGCGTGCACTGGTTCTTGCCATGGGTTGTCCACTGGTCACCCAAATTTTGTGGATCAGCTACTTAATAAAGGTACCTGACCCGGATATCTTTTCACGGGTACCCATAATATTCAGGTCAAAATCACATGGTCAGGTCACGTACCTGTTTGACCCTAATCTAATGAACACCTCCACCACTTTGTGTGGTTAGCACTTGTGTACTATTGAAAATGGAATCCATGCTGGCGTATGATATAGAACGGAAGTCTGATTATAGTTCTAAGCTTCAACTGTGATACTGAACTAGGTGTTGTTATATGAGAAAATTAAGTTGATCATATCGGGCTAGCTTGCCAGCTCAGATTAGTTCATTTACAGAACACCTGTAGCTGGACTCATATTCGGATCATGACTTTGTACCTCTGAGCTCTATGCTACCTGGAGCCCTTTTCTGGGCATTGACCCCGTTGTGCTAAAACATCTTTCAGTTCTTATCTGTTTAAGAAGGCTACACTATATATCACCAACTGGTACTTTAGAACCAGCAATTTAAGAAGCTTGTACTTGACTTGCTATGTTTATGTTGAAGTTAAATTTTACAGAAAAAGATTTGTAATCTGATGCTTTAGAGTTGAAAATGCAGGGAAATCGCAAAGCATCTTTCACTGCCACCAGTGAAACTTCACTGCAGCATGCTTGCAGAGGATGCCATCAAGGCAGCCATAAAAGATTACACGGCAAAGAAGGCCAGAACGACGGATTCGAAAAAAGAAACTGAATCGACACCTCTTCAGGAAGCTGCTTCTGCTTAAGGAGGAACCCTGGGACTTTCCGTGATAATCTCTTATCGTGAGACTGCATTATTCGTCTGGTTGGTGATGCAGAGAGGCGCTCTCCCTTGCATTGTTCTCCACTCAATATTAGCTGGATCATCTGAGGTGATTTACGTCTAAATATCCCTTCTGTTGGGGAAGGATACAGCCTGTTGGCTGCTCCATTGATTTCCATGCAAAACTTGCTAATGGTGAAATGGTGTAGAATGACAATATTTCCTGGGTCTTTTTGGACGGTTTGTGCTTTTTGATGCAAAAGTACTTGGTTTTGTAGATGATGCCATAAGAACTGAATAATGTTGGTGCTTTGTGTAGGAGGAAAATTCCTCTCATAGTGTTATGGGTAAAATATGTTTGTTATTTGAGCTAGCAATAATTTTTCTGTTGTATATTCATTTTGAGTTAAGCCTTGAACAGTGAACACTTGCGAAAAAAACGTGGTCAAGAGTCGGTTTTTACCTTAAAGTAACTACTTAAAGAGGCGGCTTTGATGTAAACGAAGAAAAGTCACACGGTGGCTACTTAAACATGTCCCGAATCGATGCTGAAAATTGAGACGGTTCTTTTATGCATAATTGTGGGTACTTGTTTTGATCTGTCGACTTCGACCCAATTTCACGGGTTGGGTACCCGAAAATTGTTGTCCCTCTAACCCTGGGCGACAGGATGGAAAATCCATGGGAAGAATCAGGTACTCGGTTGACCCCACTTGGAACATTACCCCACCCCAGTGCTTTCTAGCGAGTTATTTTCTAGAATGGGTACCCTTGAGAAAGTATTTCTCAAAATAGGTAAGGACTGAAACTATTTCTCGGAATGGGCATGTATCAGCAAATCATTTATCGCTCGCGACGTGGCACGGAAAATGGTTTGCCATTGTGACATGGCATTGGCAGCAAATCGTTTGCCGTGCCTTGTGTTTGAAATGCTCCCTGCAGCAGGCGTCGAAGACCGTGACAACTCGTCGACCGAGTCACAAGGTGCAACAAACGATTTGCCGCAGATGCCATGTCAATATAGCAAACCATTTGCCGCGCCACGTTAGCAAGTGACAAAATACTTTCACATGAGTACCCATTATGAGAAATAACTCCTTTCTATCCTCCTCCAGCGCCCGTTGTAGCCAGGGCCGGCCCTGGGCATTGGTTTGAAGTGCAATTGTCCAGGGCCCACTAATTTTAGGGACCCAAGTTTGCATGTAATGTAATTTTTAAATTAGGGATAAAATAGAAATGTGTCGTTGAAACAACCTACTGAAAAATAAGCCTCTATAAATTAGGAATGAAAACAGACAGGATACGGATTGGATATGCCTATTTCTATATCTATATTCATTTTATCTCTATCGAATACCGATATGGATATGATTCGGATATGCATTAAGGAAATCATGTCCTAAATCATGTCCTTAAAAATACCAATACGAATTCGAATCCGAGTACAGATCAAATAAAGAGCGGACCCAAATGTGAATCGAATAAAGAGCCAATCCGAATATGAATCAAATAAAGAGTGAATCCAAATATAAATCCAATAAATATGGAATCCAAATACGGATAGAATAAAGACCACATACGAATACGAGTTGAATTTCTATCAAAGTTCAAAATGATTTAAAAAAGCGACCATGAAATATAAATAACTTGCATCATGACAAGAGGTAGAGTCGAAGTAATATGTGTTCTTGATCGGAAGCAAACGGGAGGATAGGGTATCGTAACTTTTGTTAGTGTCCATTCCCAAACAAATGGAAGTCTATTGATACCATTGTTATATTATATTAGATATAATGCTAATAATATCATGGTGTTGTGGCGTATATTACATTAACTAATAAATAAAATAATATTAAATATGTATTCGGATATTTGTATCTGGATCCAGATATTCAAGCCATTACCATAGTTGCATACGTATTTGAAAAATTTTTACAACCCGTATCCATATTCGATTAGTAGTCGGATACAGATATCTGTATGCGGTAATTTTTCGAATATGGTAAGCAGATATTCGGATATATTCGTATCTGTTTTCATCCAACTATAAATTTGAATTTTCGGTGAATAACTCGATGCTAAAGTCAAAAATTAATGAGATTATATAAGGGTTGATTGTTCCTCGAAAATAGAATGTTTCATTTTACACTTGATGGTAAACACACTAGGGACAATTTGCTCTTAAATTTTAAGGGCCTCTTTTTTTTTTCTTTTGCCTAGGGCCCATGAAATGTCAGTGACGGCACTGTCTGTAGCCCTTAACCATATCCCATTGCCCTCTGAATACTAGATGATCTGTGTTTCCATGTCGTGCTCTCCCATGAATCCTCCAACTTACACCTTCCCGATGGAACCTCTCCATTTGCTCTAGTGGCAACCACCACTTTCCATCTCCCAAGGTTGTTAGCATTTGCGAGCAACCTTCCTCGTGATGACCTTCGCAAGCCACCTACTGCTACTATCCTAAGGCCGCCCTTCCTCTTGTACGAGGACCATCGCTCTCACAGCGAGCCAGAGCCTCGTTGCCTCTAGCACCGTGTCGTGTGTATGGACCGCACTCCCTTGTTGTCCACCCTCCACCACTCCCCCTGTGGCGGGGGTCCCTACTCACGCACTACCGCATGAAGTGACACTAGTGTCGCCCCTTTGGTCGCCCACTAATGTTTTTCAGGGTCAGAAACAACTCTTCCATTAGGCCCATTTGTTTGGTTGGAAAGCAATTACAATGGAATCGAATCAAAGAAAAGAATGGGATTAATAATGGAATGGAAAGGAATAAGTTTTTCCATTCCATTGTTTGATTCA
The DNA here is from genome assembly GCA_037367405.1 of Ottelia alismoides. NCBI lineage: Eukaryota > Viridiplantae > Streptophyta > Magnoliopsida > Alismatales > Hydrocharitaceae > Ottelia > Ottelia alismoides. Next base: position 188,261 of record JAZKJV010009533.1, read on the forward strand.
TATTAGGAACTTAAACATTTATTATGAGGCACATTCCTTTCTTATGTTTGGAAAGGAAAAAGAATAGAAAGAAAATAACCTTCCTTTGATATATTTCGTTTAGTAGAAAAAATAATCGATCTCCTCCAACTTAATTTTTCATATAATTGATATATTTCATATAAGAAATCAACAGTCAATTTTTTTCCATATAATTGATATATTTAATATATCAATATATGTATCCGTTAGAATATTTTAGGTATTTTTACCCGGCAGACCCTGGAATCTTTGCAATTACCGCTACGACCTTTGAAACATCGTAATTTCTCCCTTGACCCCGTAAACTTGTTAACCTTATCCTATAGACCATGTGGTTAACTCCCGTTCATTTATCCGTTAAAAGTAACCGAATTCCATTATGTTTTTTATGTTATACCCATTTTGTTTAGTAAATTTACATTGAATGCCATTCCATCATCTCCCGCACCCCAGCCCAGGTCCCCTGTTCAAGGCCCCGTCCCCCACCACGCGTGCCGCCCCTTCGATGTGCTCCCCGGCTCCCCTGCCGCCGATGGAGCTCCTTGCTCCTCTTCAGCCGATGGAGTCCCCCCCCCCCCCCCCCCCCCGACGCTACCTGCTCACCCACCTCCCGGGCATCGCCCCGACCCCCGATGGTGCTCCCGCCCCCCACCCCATGCTGCTGCAACCCCCCCGACACCCCTCCAATGCTGCTCCGGATCCCCCCTGTCGCTGATGGAGCTCCCTGCTCCTCTTTTTAGCCGACGGATTCCTTCCCCCCCCCCCCCCCCCCCCCCCCCCGCTTCCCGCGTCGATGCTGCTTCCCGCACCCGATGGAGCTCCCAGCCCCCACCCCCCTCTCCGGCGGATGGAGCTCCCCTGCTTCCCCATCGGGGATTTTTTTTTCTATTCTTTTTTTATTATGTTGGTTAGTAAATTGGTTAAGTTAACTCAAGACTAACCCAAGTAACTGACTCAAATATAGTTAAAATTGACGGCAGGGTTTGTTGGGTAAGACGGAGCTAGTTTACGGGGTCGAGGGAGGAATTACGATGTTTCAAAGGTCGTAGCGGTAATTGCAAAAGATTCTAGGGTCTGCCGGGTAAAAATCCCAATATTTTATTATCATTTCTATAACCTAAATTTTTTGAAAATATTATGTGTATCTGTATTCGCAAAAAATAAAGACATATATCCATATCTGTACATGTATCCACTAAAATATAACCCATATCTACATCCTAAAAAAACTAAAGATGGTATCTATACCCATATCTATAGCTGCAAAAAAAATAAAAATCCATTTCCATGTTCATATCCATTTCCGTAAAAAATCTTCATCCATGTTCATATCCATTTCCGTAAAAAATCTTCATCCATGTTCATATATGTATCCACAAAAAAATAAAATACATATCCATCTTCGTATATGCATTCGCTAGAATATAATCAGTATCCATATCTTACAAAAAATTAAAAATTGCATATGTATCCATATCCATATTAAAAAAATATCGACCCACGTGCAAGATAGCTTATGCTCGGAATCTTTAGTTAGTGGAAGAGTTGATCTGATAGGTCCTTCTTTGGAAGTCTCGAAGAAAGGAGGCCATGATCAACTAGTCCTCCCTTTCCTCTCGCGGGAAGAAGACCCCACTTCTCCCGTATCGAGAATTTCTCCGGACAAGATATATTGAATGGTGATGTTGGCAGGAGCAAACCTTCCAATTTTCTGCCCTCTTTGGAGTGGGACTCGAGACCTCTGATTTCGCCCCTTCCATAAAATGTCGAGGAGGACCGACTGTACATATCCATACCCGAAAAAAATAAAAAAACACACGTCCATGTTCGTATTCGTATTCGTATTCGTAAAAAAATCTTATCTGATATGTTTTATCCATATAATAGATATATTTAATATATATATATATATATATATGTATTTATATCCGCTTGAATATCTTGTAATCATATTTGTATCCATATCAAAAAAATTGAGTCGTATCTATATATGTATCCGCACAAAATCTCATATACATGTCAGTATCCATATATGCATATATTTGTAACTTATCTGATATTTTGCATCCATATATTTGTATCCATGTCCAAAAAAGTCACATCCAAGTCAGTGTCCAAAAAAATCCCAAAAAAACGCATATCCCTGTCGATAATCATATATTTGTAACAATGATATATTAATTAAAATAATGAAGAAGAATATATTCATTAGCATTTCTAAGGACTGGAATCTCAATTTCTAGGAGGTACATAGGAATGGTGATTTGCATGTAATTTTAGCGAGCTATCTTACATCTTTTAGATTAAAACCCTGAACCTTCTCTCTCTCCTCAACTCTGCATCTTATATCTCTCTTCTTATCTTTCAACCCCACAATCCATAATTCCTTTCTCTCTCTCTCAATTAACACGGCAACATTCTTACCTCCCATTTAGACCAAAAAATACGGTAAATTACAAAAAAAGAGCTCCAACTATATATGAGTTCTCAATCACAAGGCTCATTTTTCAAATATAACAAAGAAGGGATTTGCACTTATCATTTTGTCTCGAACATATGCCTTCACAAACTTTCACAAACCATTTATAATGGCATCAAATCCTAAAATTAAAATTTCAAGACCATGTTCTACATTCGAAAGTGAGGCCCCTGATTGAGAATCAATGCATAGTTTATGCCTCTTTTTGGAATTTTCCCCAAAATATTATACCATTGCATCCTACTATCTAAAAATTATAAAATACATAAAAAATCATGTAGTTATTCCAAAATAAAGTCACATCACAACAAATCCTCACCTTGAAAACCCACCATCCAAACACCAAAAGAAAAAATAGCTTACCCTGATAACTTTTGCATCGAAACAAAACCTCATAGTTTAGACATATTTTACAATAGCATACCCTGATAACTTGTGCTTGTTCACATGCGAAACCCTAATTTTCGTGTGAAATTAACAGGTTGACTACAAAAGAAGACCGGAGAGATCTTTAAGGACTTAGGATCTAGACCTAGATCCTAAGTCCTTAAAGATCTCTCCGGTCTTCTTTTTTAGTCCACTTGCCAATCTTACAAAAGAATTGAGGTCTTTCTGAATTTCTTTGGTCTTTTTGAAAAGTATTTCTTCATTTTAAGACATATTGTTCATGCACAACTAAGAATTACAATAGCATATATAAAAATGAAATCATTATACCACAGAATTTAAAATTACCATCGAAGTTGATTGAAAACAGAGCACATCTTCTCCAAATTAACATCAATCTCATAGTTTAATAGAGCCGACACACATCTTATTATAAGGTCAATACATCCCATGCTAAATTCTTAAAAGGAATAACATGATGAAAGAGAAATATAAAGATAGAATGCATGCATGCATGCAAAAGGTAGATGTCAATGTTGAGAACAAGCAAATCAAATCCATCAATCATCCATGAATAGAAGGAATCCCAACCTTATCACTTCCATGTATCATCACCCCCATCACTTAGTTTGTCCATTGGAAGTTTGTTTAAATCAAAACCTAGAATTTGATGCTTACCTTTCCCATCTCCGCTAAATGTATTAACATCAACAGGATGAGCAACAACCCCTTCTCGACTGCCTCCCAATGGATTCATAGGCTTGTAGTTGTGGCGCTTCATGTGTCCTCCAAGAGCTTGCCCCCCAGAGAACCTCATCCCACATACAGGGCGCCTGCATTGATCCTTCTTGCTCATGCGAGGAGTGTTATCGAGGTAGTACTGCATCCGGATCGATGGCGTCTTGTAACTTGCTCGATGCTCACTAATAGTTGCAAATGATGGGAACACGAGATGACATGTCTTACATTGGTAAAGGAGATCATAATCGTCATGTAGTCCTACCATAGATCTCTTCATCACGATAATGAAGCAAGTTCTATGGATGGAAGAAGGAATACAGAGTAGAAAAAAATTTGACTGCGTTCTCAAGGCATTTATAGATGATCAAAATCTAAAGGGAGCGTGTAGGTCTATGGTAACGTTTTACAAAGTAATTGAAATCAATGACAAGCGTGAGACGTGTAGAATGGATCAGAGAGGTGCGATCACGATCATTGGATCTTCATCCAACGGCCTTTATTGAGTTCAATACTGCTATATTGCATGAGAGGTCCATTATATAGAAACATAAGGCTTTTTATTTATTGGCATTCTCATTCTTTCCCATCTTGAGAGTGCGACTGCATGTTATTTTCCATACATTGGAAAAAGGGTGGTGTCTAGTGTAACACTCGAAACAACAGTCAAAATATGGAAGTGAGTTGGTGTAACGTCTCAAGCTTAGGTTTCCATAAACCATTTGAATTTAAATATATTTTATGATGATTTTAACTCAACCAGTTGCAAAAGAGTCAATTTACTTTAATTACAATCCAAAATTAGGAGGAGGTTACATAAAAACAATAAAAACCATGCCCATTTAGAAACAAGGAATAAGAGGCATATATGATAGGTAAAATAAAATTAGAAATCATGTTTAGCTTTGAAACTATTTTCATGGAGTGGGTCAAAGATGATGGATAAAAAGGGTAAACGTGACTTCCTGTATGCTATTAGTTAGACATTGGTGGAATGAGAATACTATTTTGGAAAGTATCATATTATATTCTACCCATATATTTGGAACAATGAATCCATTGACCCTCCAATAATTGAACATTATTAAAATGATATAATATCTACTCAAATTCTGGAATATTACTCAAAGATTAGGTAAACACCAGTAGTTAGAGATAGAGGTGTGAACGAGCTAAACCTGAGTAAACCAACCCAGGCTCGGTTCAGTCCGTTTAAAGCTCGGGTTCGGTTCGGCTCGATAAAATGAAAACTGTAATCAGGTTCGACTCAGGTAAGGTTCGTAAAGGCTCGGTTCAGTTCTTTGAAGGTTCATTTACAAATAAATATTGTGCAGACGTTTCTGTTCAAAGGGAAAAATCGCAACTGAAGACGAGGGTTTTGTGGGGTTTCAGGAATATGGAATAGGGACCTAGGGAGTGGATGACTAGATGGGTTTGGGAAAATTGATCATAACCCTTATGTTAATATAGAATGTTTTTTTCCTTACATATACAATATGTATGTATATGTACCTTTATGTATGTATGTGTGTATATAATCGAACTTTTAATGGACCGAATGGTTCGTTTATTTAATCGAGTCCAAACGCGTGTGATGAATACCCATTCATCACTCTTTATTCTTTTATTTTAGCTACAAAACTCTTGCAAAACACATGTAGATATGTGTAAATAGAATAAATTACCAACATGCATGCATTGTGTAAATATTGGTAATTAGCATATTTTTGTGCATAAATAAAAGAATAAAGAAATAAAGAAAAAGAGAGAAATATTTAGAATAAATATTGAGCGACGTAATCCCAAGGGAGGGCTCAGCATGGGCCTGACCTAAAAAGAATCAAAGTAGAGGAAGATAGGGTCAACCATGTGTACATATACCTCTATATAAATAAAATTTTTTTTTCCTCTTAATAAAAATAAAATTGTGTGTTTATTAATTTATACATATTTGTAAAGATAAAACCAAAAATAAAAATGGAAAAATACAAGAAAAACAAAAAAAAGAAATAAAACTCTCTCACCAGTGTATATAGACCAGGTGTATAGAATAACACATCTATTTATTTTCCCTTTGTAAATAATTAATAAAATTCAATAAAAATATTTTCACATCCCTTATTTTATGATGTAAATAAATAAAATAAAAATTAGAAAATAAAAATAAAATAAAATAAAATAAAATCAAAACCCACATTGTACATATACCATATGAATATATGTATATACCTATTTATTTACTCTATGTAAATAATCAATAAAAATAAAATAAAAATACACTTTTATTCCTCATTTTATTCTATAAATAAATAAAATATAAATATGGAACAAAATGTATAAAAATAAACAATTAATAAATTAAAATCAAAAATTCATATTGTATATACCTATATATAATAATAATATTTTGTAAATACTTAATTTGTATTTCAAAAAAATAAATAAAAATCACTAAAAAAATATTTAAAAATAAATAAACATTTTTCATGTTTTAAGTTTTTTCAAAATTAAATCATTTATTATTTTTAAATGAATTTTCAAATAATTAATAAAAGCTTAATTCTGATTGGTCCACGGGGGAATGTTGACCCCCGGTCAACTCTCCCCTGCGGACCCCCTTCTCGCGGATCTGTTCGCCTGACCCGTTTTCTCCCAATTACCCCTGCTTGACCCGATCACCATTTTTCTAAACCCCGGGTCCTAAACACTCTCCGTGCATCCAAGATCCTCGCCCGACACGTTGCCTAGGGGTCTGTGCTTCACCAAGCCAGACCCGACCCCTTTTTCTCGGACCTGCACTGTTATATAGCGTCTCCTCCGTCGCACAATTCCCGTCATCTTTGGCGCTGCTCCTTCGTCCCAGGGCCTCCACTAGACTCCCCAGAGTGACAGCTGAGTGAGGCGAGTGTCGAAGAGAGGAGAGGACGCCGTTCGCCACTGATCCGGTGACCCCTTGTCATCGTGCGCCGCCGCGAGGTGCGCCCGAGCCTCGGGCATCGACGACCTTTTCGAGGCTACGACCCAGAGTTTGCCGAGCTCGTCCCCAGTTGATTCCTTCATCAGGTAGACCCTATTCTTTCTAGTTTCATCGAATTTCATCTTTCGCCCAAATTGACCCATCATCGTCGCCGACTGATTCCACCCGCTCCGATCATCAATCCGCTCATCCGACCCGACCATCATCTCCGTGAGACCCCCCTCCACCTTCTGCACCCACGCACCCACCTTGGTTTGCCCAGGAACCAAGGCTCGACCTCCACCGTCGTCGCCTCGCTGGAGGTTGTCCGCCCCGACTCTCCCGACCACCATTCCACCTCTAACCGGGTCGAGGCAGTTTGCCCTCGACCCAGGAAGCTTCTGTGTGGTTTTGCAGGTCAAAGGCACCTCATCTGGAGGTCCAACGTTCGAGCCCAGAAGCTTTGCTCCTCCGTCGTCGCCGGACCGCTCCTGTGGTCGCCGGCCTCATCGGAGGGGCCCATTGGCTGCGGAGCACCTTGGCGGAGCTTTCCATATCTCAGCAGCAGCAGAGGAGGACCTCGGCGCGCACAGGAGGCTGGCGAAGTTCGTCGACGTCGAGTTCTTGGAGGATCCTCCTCCGTCATCCGATCGCCCCTGACGCTCCAGATCCAATCGCAGCCCTCTATTTAGGGAGCGCCAGCAGTCGTCAGATCCATCTGGGATCGATCGAGACCGTCCATCGCAGAGGAGAGGCGTGCACGCACCAGAGCCATCGGATCATCCACGTGGCACGCCTTCGTCCGTCAAATCCAGTCCAGGGTTCTTCGAAGAGGCATCAGCGCTCCTACACTGTCAGATCATCCACGTGGCGCGCCTCCAGCCCTCCGATAATAAGAGGGGTAATTTATTCTTAGGCCACTCCGGTTTTTGCATTTCACTCCTAGTCCTATAAATATTTTAATCAGTTGTTTTTATTTTGGTAATTTTGCACATCAGACCTTTATGTTTCAGACATTTGCATTTTAGTCCTTCTATATGTGGACCACGTGCATCGACACGTGAGGTGTGGTTTATTTGCACATTCAGCCCTATGATTTCTGTGTATTATCGATTGAATGTTTTAAAATAGGAATTCCAATTAGGTCCCTCCGTGCCTGATTCACGTGCCCCGTACGTGATTACTTGGACATTTTGCACGAGGGGACCTGGGGTTTATTTCCTTATTATTGTTTGGCCCCTAGAAATACTTGTTCTTACATTTAGGTCTTTATGCACTGTGAGCCTTGGTTTTATTTAAATAAAATAGCAAATTAAACCCAAATTGCGTGAAATTTGGATACGTGGCTCATGCCACTGTGTAAAAATTTCCCTAAATTTTGGGTACATTTTTTAGGCTTTTTGATATTTTTAAAAATTCAAAAACAGTGGTTTTTCTTACTGTCCAGTTTAGAAAATCATAAAAAAATATAAAAACTATTTTAAAAATTCTAAAAATAGGTTTTGTTAATTTTTGTGTTTGATTTTCTAAGCAATTTTGGCTATTTTTGGATTTATAAAAACCTTAAAAATTAAAAAACCCTTAAAAACTCATAAAATTTCTAAAAAATTCTAGAAAATCCAAAAAAAATATAAACTCTTTTTCTGAATTTTCCTTGTTGTTTCTATTTTTCATAAAAATTACCTCCAGACTGATATAGACCCATTTGACATTTTTTAAGGGTCTTACAAGTATGGCTGGACAGTGACCTTCTGTTTTTGCCTTCTTTGACTTTTAGAAAATTGTATAAAAATTATAAAAATCTCAAAAAATCACCAAAAACATTAAAAAATCTAAAAAAACATAAAAATATTTTTGTTTGAATTTTTGGAGCATATTTGGGTGATTAAATAATTTGTTAAGTGTGCTTGATTTTGTCCCTTTACTCATTTTTCACCTTTATTAAAAATCCAAAAAAATATAAAATCAATTAAAATTCCACCAAAAATACATTTTCTTCTCATTTTTGGTCTTGACTACTTCGTAAGACGCAAGCCCAATTCGTGCTCCCTGAGTCCGGCCCCTAAGTATAGGCAGCAAAAAAGGGGTAGAAAGAATCAAAAGAATACCCGAGAGTCCTACATCCCCCCTATACTTAGGGTAAAGTACACCCTAAGTATAGCAAAATCATAAGATGAGAGAAGGGATGTGGGACTAAAGAATAGAGTGATATGGACAACTGGATCTATACAAGTCGGAAGACAGTGATAATCAGGCGTGAGATGCAATAGATGTAAGTCAAGAGACAACATCTCATGCAAAGTGAATAGGGGCAACATCAACGACCCCCGGCTCATGATCTAGATATAGCTTGAGCCGCTGGCCGTTCACTCGAAAGGTAGCATCAGAAGACAACTCAGATATATCAATACTCCCATTGTCATGCACCTTTCTAACCAAATATTGTCCCTTCCATTTGCTCTGTAGCTTCCTTGGAAATAGACGAAGCCTAGCATCAAACAGCCATACTCTCTGTCCTGGCTCAAACTGCTTGTGGCTAATATGAGAATCATACCACTCCTTCGCTCTCTCCTTATAATGTAGGCTGTTTGAAAAGGCAGTATCACGAAGCTCCTCCAAGGCTGCTAACTCTGCCCTCCTCTGATCTCCTACATTCTCTGGATCCAAAAGTATATCAGTGACTGCCCAAAGTGACCTATGTCTCAGCTCAATAGGTAAATGGCACGGCTTGCCATAAACGAGGCGAAAGGGAGATGTACCCAAAGGAGTCTTGAAAGACGTCCGATATGCCCACAAGACCGAGTCCAAAAGCTGTAACCAATCCTTTCGGTCAGGGCGGGACGACTTTCTGCAATATAGTCTTGATCTCCCTGTTCGACACTTCAACAAGACCATTCGTCTGAGGGTGGTATGGAGTGGCAACTCGATGGTCTATGCTGAACTCGCTAGCAAGGGCCTTTACCTTGTCGTTGACGAAATGAGACCCCCCGTCTGATATCAACACTCGAGGTACCCCAAACCATGAAATGATATTCTTCCTCAAAAATCTACAAACAGTCCTAGCATCTGCGATTCGGGCGGGGATGGCCTCAACCCAACGACTCACATAATCCACGGCCAACAGAATGTACTCAAATCCCTGACTCATAGGGAATGGACCCATGAAATCGATGCCCCATGCGTCAAAGACCTCACAGAAGTGTATGGGCTGCATCGGCATCATATCACGCTGTCCATAAGTGCCCATCCTCTGACAGTCAGTACACCTCTTCATGAACTCATCAGAGTCCTTGAAGAGAGTAGGCCACCATAGGCCGGATTGGAGCACTTTCTGTGTTGTTCTCCTCCCTGAATGATGTCCTCCTGCCTCAAGCTTGTGGCAGTAAGTAAGGACGTTGTGGTGCTCCTCTAGAGGAATGCACCGACACCAGATACTATCCCCTCCCTCATGGTAAAGGATGGGATCCTCCCAATGGTAAAACTTGGCCTTCGCGAGGAAGGTTTCAAGTTTCTGCCTGGGCCAATCTTGTGGAACTTTCTTGGCGACAAGATAGTTCACAATATCAGCACACCATAGGAGTGAGGCGATAGCAAGTATCACCTCATCTGGGAAGGTCTCACAAATAGGGTCGGTCTGCTCGGAATCCTCAAGATACTCCAATCGGGAGAGATGATCTGCCACCACAATCTTGACTCCAGGCTTATCCTTAATCTCTATGTCAAACTCCTGGAGTAGAAGGATCCATCTGGTCAATCTCGCTTTGGCATCCTTCTTTACGATGAGGTACCTGATGGCGGTATGATCAGTGTAAATGGTCACTCTAGACCCAATGATGTAAGATCTGAACTTATCTAAGGAAAAAACTATGGCTAGCGTCTCCTTCTGAGTGACTGTGTAGTTCCGTTGTGCGGCATCCAATGTACGGCTAGCGTAGTGAATGGAAAATGGGACTCCATCCCTCCTCTGTCCCAGCACGGCCCCTACGGCAAAATCGGAGGCGTCCGTCATGATCTCGAATGGGAGGGACCAATCAAGTCGCTGGAGAACAGTAGCCTCTATGAAACAGCTCTTGAGAGTCTCGAATGACGATAGACACTTATCATCTACAAGGAACTCAGTGTCTTTCGTCAGCAGATCAGTCAACGGTCGGGCAAGCATGCTGCAATCATGAATGAAGCGTCGGTAGAAATCGACGTGCCCCAGAAAAGACCGTAATTGCCGCAAGTTGGACGGTGGGTCGAGTTTTCTAGTGACATCCTGATAAACGCAGATTATCGTAGGTCTAAAGAGTATGTCTCACACAAGGCGGAGACAACCGATGTCGATGCGGCGACCCACAATAAAGTGTATTTAATCAACAATTAACCCACACTAAAGATCAATAAATTAGAACTAATGTGGAGTTAAAATTTATTTTTAACTCTGCACAAATGGTGTATAGTAACAAGTATGCAGAGAGTTCGAACACAGGGAGCAAGCAGGGTAATTCACAAAAATGTGCTCGAGTGAGAGTGTGTGTGATATGTCTACACTTAAGCAAGCAAGCAAATGAATTTTTGTGGGTTTTTAATTTTTAATTAATTTTTTTTTAATTTTTAATTTTGTATTTTGATTTTTAATTTTCTGATTTTTATATTTTATATTTTTAGATTTTTTTTAATTGGAATTTAAAGACAAAGTAATAAAAGACTAGATAAAGTATTTATAAAAATGTACTAAAATAACCAAAAATTCAGAAATAAAAGGTTTTTGATATTTTTAGGATTTTTTACTGTTTTTGTGATTTTTGGAGATTTTTCAAGGTGTTTTTGATATTTTCAAATACTGAAATAAGAGAAAACAGTGACAAAGTTGCTGGCTGTGAGTAAAATAGGAGTTAAAAATAGCAACAGCAATCAAAATTTTTCACACTAATTTTTAAATAAAGCTACTGAAATATACAACAAACAGGGGCTGAGTTTGTATTTTTTGGAGTTTTCCTGAATTTTTTAGATTTTTTTTGAAGTTTTTTGAGTCTTTTCGAATTTTTAAGGTTTTTCTTTTGAGATTTTTAGTGATTTTTGGACTGACACTAAAATAGGATAAAATAGACACTAGCTAATTTTTTTGGAATTTTTAGAGGTATTTTACTTTTTTTTTTGGTATTTTCTAAACTAGACAGTGCACAAAAAGCATGTTTTTGATTTTTAATAAATGTGCAAATAGAACAAAATCAAAAACTGAATTGATAGCGTGGAAGCATAAGTGCACAGGAGCTTAAGTTCAAAATTTAAGAAATTTTGGAGTTAAAATGATGGGTCAACTAATTAGAACAAACTTCCAAACATTAAACAGTCCTGGCAGGGGGATATGTGCAATATAGCAAACATCCAGGGGTCTACATGCAATTTTCCACAAAAGTACTACTCTGAAACTTGCATTTCAAGGATTAAAAACAATTAACTAAACCCGCAAGGGTATCTGGGCAATTTACCCACCAGGGCGCGTGACTTGCACGCGCCTGGGAAGGGTACTTTTGCAATACTACAAAGTCCAGGGGGTTCAATTCAATTTCTTCAAAATATTACAACCTAAAGTAAACGTTCATGGACTTAAGCGAAATAAATAAACCCCAGGGGGGTCCCTGCAAAATACCCAGCCCCCTCACGCGCACGGGCACGTGAGGTGACGTGGATTGGACCTGAGTGCAAATACAAAAACTACAGGGGTCTAATTGCAAATGTTACAAAAATATTTAAACTACAGCTTAAAATTCTTGGACTAAATAAAAATTACAAAATCTGGCGAGGGGAAGAGTGCAAAATACCCACGCCTTATCTCCTCGTGCGTGATCGAACGGTGGAGAGCCGCTCGCTTATCCACGTGGCGCACGCACAACGCGCGATGATGGTTCGGCGATCAGCGGCTGAGATCAGATCTGGCGAAGAGATCGACGGTGGGAGCGTGCCAAGATCTGACGGCTGCGGCTTGATCTGGAGCGGGCCGAGGATCGGACGGTGGAGACACACGGAGGAAGAACAGGGAAGAGCTCCGCTGCGGCGAAGTTCCTCCGGCGAGCTGACGCGCCTCCGGTGGTCTGGGCCGCTCCAAGAAGGTCCGGGAGACTCCTGAGGTGATGCTCTGGCGTCTGGGGGTCTCAAAATCGCCGGAGAAGCTCTTAGGTGCTGCTGCGAAGGCGGCGGAGCTCGAAGCTCCAGGTATCTCCGGCGGAGGTCGAATCCGAGCCCCCAGGCGCTGTGATGCTCCAGGTACCTGCAAAAAGGGGTGAGAGGGTCCAGGGCAAACTGCCTGGACCCCGCGGAGGTGCTGTGGACGTCGGAAATGATCGGTGGAAGGTGGATGCGCGACAGCCGGAGGTGCGCTCCGGCGATGAGATATGGAAGATGGATCGAATGACGGGAAGCTAAGATTTTTTGGGGTTTTTGATGCTGAAGCTACGGGGAGTTAAATGACATAAAAAGTAAAGGAAAGAATGGATGCCTCGAAGGTGGACGACCTGAGGAAGAAGAACCTCGACGCCGGTGGTCGGCGGAGGTGGCGGAGCCGCTACAGAGCCTCCTCGACTCGCCTGAAGGTGTGGATGCGGAGCTGTCACCTCCGGCTACACAAAGAGCGCTACAGGGAGGAGGATTAAAGGCTAAGGAGGGTTCAAAATTGGGCTCGAAGGCGGCGAGTGGTTTAAGTAGGAGGCGATGGCGTCTTCTTCAAGCGAGCTCCACGCGCGCATCATGAGGATATGGCTGGATCCGAAGACATGGCGTGGGAGAGTGGAGATCAGGGATGAACTTCCGAGAAGGAATCAAGGCGTGAGGACCAGCGGATCGAGCGCGAGAATTTCTTGAAAATGGGGCAAAATCGCGGGCGTCAGAGGTGGCAGACTTTGGTCGGGGAGTTGACCGGGGTCAACTCTAGACCGCGCCTGGTTGGTCCACGTGGACCAATCAGGAAATTCAGAGTAGAATTTATTTTAAAAATCAAAATAAAATAGTAAATGAATTTATTGATTTTAGGTTATAAAATAGAAAATGTTTATTATTTTATGAAGAATTTTTCTGTGATTTTTATTTATTTTTATGAGACGTATTTTTACAAGTTTGTATTTGTACCCTTTATTGTGTATATATCTATATATATTTTGGTGTTATATTTTTATTTAGGTATTTTTAGTATTATTATTTTTATGATTTTATAAAATTATAAAATACTTTTATGTATACAAATATATTTTTATTTTATTTTTCTGATTTATTTTGTATAATTAATAAAATAAAATGGTATAATGTATAGGTATGGGTATAGGCAGTATACCTATATATTTGATATATACAAGTATTTTTATTTGGATTCCTTTTGTATTTTTATTTTGATTTTAATGTAAATAATTCTTATAAGTAATATTTACAACATTATAAAAATATAAAATTGTAAAAATAATAAATAAATAATAAATTGAATATTTTAATCGGTACAATGTACAATGTGGGTCCAAAACTCAACTTTCAAACCGTAGCTCCGCCAAATGCGAAACTACCGCCATTAATTAGCTTATTTTCTTCTATATACAATTAAGGTGAGTTTGATGCATTTGAAGTTTTTATTTGTGAGATACGGGTCTGGGAAGTTCGCATTTTGGATTTTTATTCAGACCATAACTTTTTATATGTACATTATTTTTCAGTGAAATCAATTTTGTATTTTTCTTTATTAAATTATCTACAACTTTCATGCACAAAGTTTCTTTATTTGATGTATAAAAAATGGAACCAAAAATAGGTCCCAAAATGAATAAGAAATGAATAGAATGTATAGGTATTTGGACTGTGTTTTTGACCTGATCTCCCCCTACTTTATTCCTTGTCGACCTATTCATCAAGATGCCTAGGTCTCGGGGGTTTTGGGTCATAAAATATTTACAATATTTTATTCTTTTTCTTTTCTATATTTATTCTATAATTTTGGCCTTAATTATAGTATTTTAGACACTATCTGAATGCACATGCATGGATGCTAATATGCTCTATTTAAGGGTATTTACAGGCATTTGCTAGGGTTTTTAGTGCCAAAATGATAGAATAAAGATGATGAAATGTGGATTCATCATCCCCCTATACTTTACCTTTGCTAGTCCCTAGCAAACACTTATGCAATAAGTGCAAAAGAAAAAGTAAGAAAAGAAAAAGAAGAAAATTAGATTAAGTTTAATTATCGAACTTGTCTTCGCAAAATCAAAGTTTGGAACTTAAATCGGACCTTTGGAATTTTAGTGCGGTCGGAACCTTAATGAGAACCAAGTTTGAAATCCAACAGTCCTTGAGAATCCCAAAACTCTGTCCAAGTCTCCTCAATAGCCAGGTCAGAAATACTTCAACTCATACGCAAACTCTTATGACTATGAATCTGACTTGCACAGTGTAAGTGATATGTAGCTCCCCACCTCAGAAGTAACAAAGAAACAACCTCCCCCAACCTGGTAACTCTAATGCCTCAGTCTAGCAACTCTTTCCTCGAGAAGCGGGGTATTCCCTTCTAAGTTCAAGTGCAACCGGCTCAAGAAGAGGGGGAAGACGTATAGACTTTTGGGAGCTCAACCAGTGTAGCTAAGTCTCCCGCTGCAAGCTTCATGAGATGTAACATGGATAACATAAGCTTTTGCTTTATTGGACTATATACACTCCGGTGGGATTATTAAATTTTCAATCCGACCCACCACTTTTTTGGATTTTTTTTTTCAATTGCATCTGTACAACATATCTACATGGTGCAGCATATATACAAGAAATTTTCCTCTTGAGCCAGTAGACTATCCCTCTTTTGAAGCTTTATTGCAACCCACGGCTTCTGTCTTTAGCCTTCATCACCACTAGACCAAGTTGAGGTGCACTTCCTTCACTAGAAGAAGAAGAGAGGTTCCGCCTAGAAGTACTACCCTCATATGCTACCCCAAGCCAAAGGAAACTGCCTCCTCACCACCTCATCTGTGGAGAGCTATGTGAAAGGTGCAGGTGTCCAAGTTAGGTCATTATCAACAAGAGTCGTGCGTGTGCTCCGAAATACTCTACTTAGGCAGGCAAGAATCCATTGAACTAAGTCCCGTGATCCTCAAAGAATTAAGTCAACTAGACCTGAAGTACCTCAAACTTAGTTCCTATAAGGTTCCTGTTATTAGGTAGATTTTAAGGTCCAATCAAGCTCCAATCTCTGGATTTTAGTTAGACTTGTTCAACTATCAAACTCAATCCGAAAAATGCTCATGCCATGCAATGCTATGCAGAAAATATTTTTGTGATGCAATTTTCAAAGATTTTGAACTTTTTATGGATTTTTGGAAAGATGATGATGCACATGCAGATGCAATTTTTTGTATTTTTCAAAAAGATTTTTCAAATGTTTTTGGGTTTTTTGAAAACAAAAAGATTTTGGCTAAAATCTAGGTTAAAAATATGTACACGGGAGTGCTTCTTATATACACAAGAAGTGGGTTTTAAGAATTTTCAAGGGTAAGTGGTCAGTTTTATAAGTACATATTATATAGTGGATTTTGGTGTGATGTAAGTATTCCTCAAACTTATTTGTCACAGTTTTGAAAACTATAGTCCAAAATAATTTTTACAAATATTTTACAAACATGTACACACATTTGAAAATCATTTTGCAAAGGTTTTAAAAACAGTATATATGATTTTTTCAAAGGATTTTTGCAACCATTTTTCAAACCATTTGCAAATCATTTTTCAAACATTTTATTTCACACAAAGAAAATAAATTTTACAAACCACACTTTTTTACACAGGTTGAAAACATGTAACAAAACATTTTCAAAATAGTTTTCAATAGATGTTCACAAAGATTTTTAAACTATTTTTCAAACATTTTGCAAAGAACATTTTCACCTGATTTACTAATCAGTAAATACAAAAAGAATTTGAGGAATGATAACACCTTTTTATTAAGGATTTTTAATGAATTTTAAAGAATTATAAGCCATATTTTTAAGAAAATACGAAAGTACGAGTTATGGCTAAAGTATATACGTAGTATATACGACCCCCCTATACTTAGCTTGAGCTATGTCCTCATAGATCGGAGAGAAAAGAGAAGACATAACTCGTACTAAGTATAGGCAAGTCGAAAGAATAAAGGAATAAATGAATGAGAAGTTGACCGTCCCCCCTATACTTAGGATCAAATAATCCTAAGTATAGCAGACTGTACACAACGCAGGGAGGGTCAAGGGTGGGAATGAACAGATCGTACTCAGATTGTCTCCCCCTATACTTAGGGTAAGATATCCCTAAGTATAGACAAGAAGAGGAGACAATGGAGAGGATCAAAGAATATAGAAACTCAGGGTGCACACCCCCCTATACTTAGGACAAAGTACGTCCTAAGTATGGAAGACTGTCTACAAGGGTGGCACCTTTTTGATAGATAAAGAAATCAGCCAAGGAAAAGAAGAAAAGAAGAAAATACATTACCGGCGAAAGAGTGATATGAACAGATAGTCTGTACAGCGGAAGATGGGCGTGATCACCATGTATGAGATGCAGATGCTGATGAGAGTCAAAGGACACATCTCATACCAGAAGAATGGGGGCAACGTCCATGGTCGGCGGATCATGATCTCGATATAGCTTCAGGCGTTGACCATTGACGCGGAAGGTGGACGAAGATGACGGTTCGGATATATCAATGCTGCCATTGTCATGTACCTTCCTAACCACATACGGACCTTTCCACTTGCTCTGCAATTTCCCTGGGAATACTTTCAGCCTGGAATCAAACAACCATACTCTCTGATCTGGCTCAAACTGTTTATGGCTGATATGCGAATCGTGCCATGTCTTCACTTTTTCTTTGTACTGTAGGCTGTTGGAAAAGGCTGTATCTCTCAATTCCTCCAGGGCTGCCAATTCTGCTCTTCTTTGGTCTCCTATACTCTCGGGATCCAAAAGCAACTCAGTTACTGCCCAAAAAGATTTGTGCTTGATTTCCACTGGCAAATGGCACGGCTTGCCATAGACGAGACGAAAGGGAGATGTCCCTAATGGATTTTTGAAAGAGGTCCGATAGGCCCACAAGACCGAGTCCAAAAGCTGTGACCAATCCTTTCGGTCTGGGCGGACAACTTTCTGCAAGATAGTCTTTATCTCCCGATTCGATACTTCAGCAAGACCATTAGTCTGAGGGTGATACGGAGTGGCAACCCGATGGTCAATGCCGAACTCGTCAGCAAGGGCCCTAACCTTGTCATTGATGAAATGAGACCCCTCGTCAGAAATCAAAACTCTAGGTACCCCGAACCCTGAAATGATATTTTTCCTCAAGAATTTGGACACGGTTTTCGCATCTGCGGCTCGGGCGGGAATGGCCTCAACCCATCGACTGACATAATCCACAGCGAGCAAAATATGCTCGAATCCCTGACTCTTAGGAAATGGGCCCATGAAATCAATCCCCCATGCATCAAAAACCTCACAGAAGTGAATGGGTTGCATGGGCATCATGTCTCTCTGTCCGCAGGTTCCCATTTTCTGACAGTCAGTACATCCCTTCACGAACTCATCAGAATCCTTGAAGAGAGTAGGCCACCATAGGCCGGATTGAAGCACCTTTTGTGCTGTTCTTTTTCCAGAATGATGTCCTCCTGCCTCAAGCTTGTGGCAGTATGTGAGGACGCTATGCTGCTCTTCTTGAGGAATGCACCTCCTCCAGATACTATCCCCTCCTTCATGATAAAGGACGGGATCCTCCCAATGGTAAAACTTGGCCTTAGCTAGGAAGGTCTCAAGTTTCTGTCTGGGCCAACCCTGAGGGACTGTCTTGGCAACAAGATAGTTTACAAAGTCGGTATACCACGGGAGTGAGGTGACAGCCAAGATCGCCTCATCTGGAAACGTCTCTGTGATAGGTGCGTTGGGCTCAGATTCCTCAAGATTCTCCAATCTGGAGAGATGATCCGCCACCACATTCTTGACTCCAGGCTTATCCTTAATCTCAATATCAAATTCCTGGAGTAGAAGGATCCATCTGGTCAGACGTGCTTTGGCATCCTTCTTATCCATTAAGTACCTGATGGCGGTATGGTCGGTGTAAATGGTCACTCTAGATCCGAGAATATAAGATCTGTACTTATCCAAAGCAAAGACTACGGCCAGCATTTCTTTCTCAGTCACAGTGTAATTCCTTTGAGCGGCATCTAAGGTCCGACTGGCGTAGTGAATGGCAAACGGTAATCCATCCCTCCTCTGTCCAAGCACAGCCCCAACGGCAAAATCTGAAGCATCCGTCATGATCTCGAATGGGAGAGACCAATCGGGTGGCTGAAGGACAGGAGCTGAAACAACCATATCCTTGAGCGTCTCGAATGCCGCAAGACACTTATCATTAATAATAAACTCGGTGTCTTTGGTCAGCAAGTCAGTGAGCGGTCGGGCAATTCGACTGAAGTCCTGAATGAACCGTCGGTAGAAACCGACATGCCCCAGAAAAGACCGTAACTGACGAAGATTGGACGGCGGATTGAGTTTTCTGATGATATCCACCTTGGCAAGATCGACCTCCATGCCCCTGTTGGAGACGATGTGCCCAAGGACCGTCCCTTGAGTCATCATGAAATGACTCTTCTCCCAGGATAAGACAAGATTGACCTCTATGCAGCGCTTCAGCACACGATCTAGGCAGTCAAGACAAGCATCAAACCCGTCGCCATAGACCGAGAAGTCATCCATGAAGACCTCTAAACAGTCACCCACCATGTCCGAGAAGATGGACAACATGCACCTTTGGAATGTCGCCGGAGCGTTACATAGACCAAAGGGCATCCGTCTGAAAGCATATGTCCCAAACGGACAGGTGAATGTCGTTTTCTCCTGGTCTTCGGGCGCAATGGCCACTTGATTATATCCAGAGTACCCATCAAGAAAACAATAATGGCTCTTCCCGGCTAGCCGCTCGATAATCTGATCAAGAAAGGGCAGCGGGAAGTGATCCTTCTTAGTGGCCTCATTCAATCGTCTGTAGTCCACACAGACCCTCCAAGAAGTTGGTACTCTGGTAGCGATCTCCTCTCCAGACTCATTGACCATTGTAGTGACACCCGTCTTCTTGGGTACCACATGTAACGGACTTACCCATTTAGAGTCGGAGATGGGATAGATGAAATCAGCGCTCCACCACTTCGAAATTTCTTTCATGACGACCTCTCGAAGATTCGGGTTCAGCCGTCGCTGGAACTCACGCGATGGCTTAGCGTCATCCTCGAGATAGATGTGGTGGGAGCACAGCTTCGGGCTCAGCCCCTTGAGATCAGCTATATTCCAACCGATTGCCTTGCGGTTTCTTTCAAGAACCTCCATCAGACGAGATTCTTGTTCTCCAGTCAAATCTGCTGAGATAATGACTGGGTGCATATCTGGCTCACCTGCAAGGAATCTATACTTCATTGATTGCGGTAGAGGTTTCCGTTCAGGACAACTGGGAGGCGGCAGATCTGGCTTCTGATATGTCTGGGTGAATGCTACCAGGTCTGCATGAGAGAACTCTCGCTCTGCATGAATTTCTGACGAAAGGCGGCTGACTGAATTATCAATAAACTGTACGGGCTCGCACTCTGTCACGGTTGTTGGCTCAAAATGAATCAGACAAGACAACGGATCATCGAAATAGGCCCATTCAATATCTGAATACGAGGGATCAGAAGCAGAAGAACAAGAATTGAAATCATCGGCACCACTCGTCACCACACTGTCAGCCTCAGGTGTATCCGTATCCAGGACTATGCTCTCCCGGTTCTCGATTGCCATGAGCTTGCGATACAATGAATCGGTAGGCAAGGCGAGAGTCGGTGCTACAGGGTCTTTCCAGTTAGATTCATCGTCAGTCATCTCGAAATCACGAACCTGGTGGACGTCTAGCTCTTCCTCTGTCATCTGCGCGGCTTCACTAGATTGCTCGGAGCATTCTAACTCTCTGGCTCTGGTTTCCTCGATCGTCTCTATTTGTATGGTCTCGCCCTCTACGCGAAAGCATACCTTCCCACAATCATGGTCGGTCACCGCCTTGGCTGTGGCCAAGAATGGGCGTCCTAATATGATGGGGGCATCAGTTACCGACTCAGGGATCTCCATGTCCAACACAACGAAGTCCACGGGGAATTTCAAGCCCTGAATGGTAACGACCACGTCTTTCAATAACCCCTTTGGCCTCTTTATCGACCTATCAGCAAACTGAAGGACCGTTCTGCTTCGAAGAAGAGGGCCAAACTCGAACTGCTTGAGTAAGGCTGCCGGAAGGAGGTTAATTGAGGAGCCGCTGTCTAATAGAGTACGATCAAATTGCTGCTCTTGAATCTCGCATCTGACATAGGGAGCTCCTGCGTCTGGTCGCTTGGCTGGCAGCTTGTTCTGATGGTGCAGCAAGTATCATGAGTGAGCATATGGATTTGGTCTCTGTGCCTCCGCTTTCTTCTGACAGTGGTTGTCTCTTTCAAATTCTTTTTGAAGAAAGGGATATGCTCAAACGCTTCTCGTAGAGTTAGCTGAATGTGAAATCTGTCAATCATCTGATTGCCGAACTCTACCTCCTGGTTCTTTTTAGGATTTTCTTTTTTATTCCCCTTCGCCCGGCGGAGTGCCTCAGGGAAGGGGATGGTGGGGGTCTCCTCAGATGGAGGACTAGGAAACGGTCCCTGTGCCTGTGAAGGTGGAGAATCCACACAAATATCATCATGCAACACATATGGATCTGCAATTTGAACAGGAACCTTTCCTTTATTCATATTTTTGTTCTTTTTGTTACCACAGTCCATAGATACAAAATGTGGTAACATCACAGTGGGAGGTTCAACAAAAGTAGAGGTGGTGGCCTCAGTACCACCACCGCACCTGCATCTGCGGCCTCAGCACCACTCTCTGGTTCTGCATCAAAAATGGTGGCATCAGCACCACCGTCTTCAACATCATCATTAGCGGCATCAGCACCGCTCCTCTGCTCCTCTGGCGCTCCTGGTTCAGCATCTGGTTGTGGCTCAAAAGAGGCACCGCCGGCTGGCATCCTACCACTCCTAGTAGTCACAAAATCAGCATCATTCAAAGAATAAGGCATATCATTCAAATCGTCACTAGGAGAGGTATCCTCTGTGAACTCTACCTGCTCAGATTTCCTTTTCAGATTGTTCGGGTTAGGTTCAATCTGAGCGGGTATGGCGGCCTTGCCTTTCATGATGTCCCTCATCTCCTGCCGGAATTCATCCATTTCTTGCCTGAAAGAGGCTCGCTGTTCAGATAGCAAGCGGGCAAGATCATCGAGAGCAGGGTTCTCAAAAGCGGGCACCTGAGAACCGGATGGTTGTCCCTGCTGGAAATGGGGTTGCTGCTGCTGTTGTTGCTGATACTGAGGGGGAGGATGGTGATAAGACTGCTGAGGCTGCTGTCGCTGCCTCCACTGTTGTCCCTGATAGGTAGGACGAGGACCACTCTGATACTGAGATGTCTGGGCATACTGGGGTTGCTGGTTGTGCTGCTGTAGCTGGCTGTTCTGCTGTCCTTGAGCAGGAGGGTGCTGTTGGGATGAGGATCCACCACTGCCCAACGGAATCCGGGGTGATCCCTACGAATTGCGGGCTGAGGGTACCGGTCATACCAAATCCCGTTGACTTCCATCAACGGTTCCTGCTCGAAGGAGGGTGGAGGAAGAACTGCCAGTGGCTGCTCCGGCTGATAGACCACCATCTGCGTGTCGGAAGATGGCGGTTGCTCTGGGTGGTACTGCAATAACGGAACCGGCTCTGCCTGGATGTGATTCACCTGACGGTACGAGATAGAGCCCTGGTTGGGGTTGCTGCTGCTAGAGGCAACCTGTGACCTAGGAGGCTGTTGGGCATGAGATTGGGCCTCCTGAATGCATAGCATTTGGGTTTTTAGGTCACTCATAACTTTGCAATTTGGTCCATCTGGGCCATGCCTTGATTCTGTTTTTTCTCGAGGATCTCCATGCGGTCCAGCTTCTCACTAATGATGCCCATGTCGGCTGCGGTTGATTCGGCTTGGGTTGCGGCTACCGACACTGTGTTGGGACCGGCATCGATGCGAGCGATCCTCTGAAATGTTCCGCCTCCTTGCGGTGGCTTTTGTTGGGTGTAGACACGGGCTTGAGTCATCACCGTAGAATTTTCTGCCATGCCCTCGTAGATGGCCCAGACATCATCTTCACCCTTAGAAAAATAGGATCCACCACAAGAGGCGTTGACAAGCCCCTGCAGCTCCGGTGTCAGTCCGCAGAAGAAACTCTGCACCAGGTTGGGCTTGGAGATGTCGTGATGTGGACACCGGTCAATGAGCTCTCTGAATCGATCCCAGGCTTCGTGGATTGTTCGTTTGGGATCATGACGAAGTTGCTGATCATTGCTCTAGCTGCGTTGGTCCGGCCGAGAGGAGAGTACTTCTTCAGGAATGCGGTCCGGAGATCTGCCCATGTGTCGACGAAACGCCCAAGATGTTTGAGCCAATAGTCGGCTCTGTCAACCAAAGAGAATGGAAAGGCGATCATCTTGATTGTGTCCTCGGTCATCAACCGATCATGGATGGTGCTGCAAATCATCTCGAATTCTTGGAGGTGGAGGTGCGGCTCTTCGGTCGGCAACCCATGGAATTTGGGTAAAAGCTGAATGGTGTGGGGTCGAAGCTCGAAATCTCCGTGGATGGGCGGGAGTCGAATCCATCGGTGAGTGAGGGATGCAGCTGGGTTGTGCAATTCCCTCATGATAGTCTGTGGCGGTCTCTCGCCGTCTGGATCGCCTCCTCCTGCGTCTGGTCCTCCTCCTCCTCCACCTTCTCCGCCAGCTCGGTTCTCTCTCATCTGAGCAATTTCCCTCATAAGGTCACCCATGAATGTGCCCTGGTCACGGATCTGTCTCTGCATAGTCTCCAGGATGCTAACAAGGAATTATTGATGGCTGCTTGATCAAATAGGAATGGAGGGTGCTCATGATCATCTTCATGCTCGCCTCTGTCTGCCATGGCTGGATTTTCTGAAAAAGCAAAAGAGGCCATCTCAGGTGCTGTCGAATGAGCGGAACACTGTGATGCATTGTATTTAGACACTCTTGGACTGATGGAAGGAGAATGAGAAGGGTGGTCGAGGGGGAACAGGGTGGATGTAAACTCAGGCTCGGAGAGCGGACTCTCCGAGGTATTCTAGATGAATAAGGCGGAGTGCGGGATAACGGTGCCGACAAAGTCGGCCTAAGAGATCTCCGTCCCATCATCTTGATTTAGAGAAAGGCGGATGAGATCTGGAATGCAAACAGGATGATAATCAAAACCCCAGCTTCACCTACTCAACACTTGAGCTGATGACCGTGAGAGTTCGGTCTGTTATCTTGTCAATTTTTTTTAGGTGATCAGTCAATCTATCAGAGCGTTAGAGCGAGCTGTTAGGTATCCTACTTTCCTAGCCGACTGTCCCAATCCACGTCAGATCTTTCCCAGCCAGTATGAATTGCGGACCGTAGCCCGGTTGCTCCCGCTAATTCAATCTGTTAAGGATATCGCGGTCCGCTTTACCGGTTACCGGAGCGATCCTCACTGGAGAACGACTAACCACGACCAGTAGTCAACCAAAATTTCAGATGTGGCTCTATCCTAGTGTCGAGGCACTCTCTCGCAGCAGATAAATCAAACAAGGAGGGGATTACTCTCCCAAAACAAAATTTTTGGTGGGATGAGTTTTAAGGTCGAGTTTGCATTAGCAGTCCCAATTTTTATTGTTTTCACTTTTTTAGGTGTTTTTCTGAGCAAACATCGTCTAACGAATTTTCCAATTTCCTTGTTATTAAAATTCAATAAAACTGGGGGAGGAAAGCGGAAAAGCCGATGCGCGGTCACAATCTATGATGCATGCAGGGATAGAAATGCGTACCTTGTCGCCAGCACTCTACATGCAAAGTGATCCGCGCATAATTTTAAAGACAATAATTTAAACTACCTATATGCATGCACGAGGAAATCGTCCTAAGATGAGCAACTTCTATTAACGTGAAGAACAAGTAGCTATGACAAAGAAAAGAGTCCGGAGTCCGGTCTAGGCTCACCCCTCCTCTTCTCGACACATCGAGTTCAGGAGTAGCGCTTAACAGGGTGGGCTCGCGGCACGTGGCCTCTAGTCCAAGTCAAATAGCTTTTTCAAGTGAATTTTAGCCAATCCAATTACGTTCTATAGGTGCAGGCAAGATATTAGGGATTGGGCCTTAGCTTCTTAGTTCGTTACAGTCAACAAAAATTCCTATGTCTAGGGGCTAAATCCTCGTGAAACAAATAGAAATGAAGGCGAGAAAACCGCGAAAAACACAAAAACCGCGGTGAGCCCCCAAGTGAACAAACACTTGGAAGTTAGGCCCGGTAGTGTCCAAGTCCGAATGTACCTGTATTATTACAAATGATAAAAGTCACTCTCTCACAGAAATAAAATGCAAGCTAAACTAATCACTCTCTCTCACTCCTCCTTCTCTCTCCTGCCGGCTTGGCCCAAGAAGGCCGGCTCCGCTTCCCAAGGCTGCTCCGGATCACCTAAGCAATCCGCCTTGCTCCGCGGTCCCTCGCAAGAAGACAGAAAAGAGATGGTCAGATAGCTCAACAAGATATATCAAAACTGCAAGAGACAGAAAGTAAGGCTATGGTAGACACTCAACACAATCAAACAAAATGTGAACTACTCGCTGTTGCTCCCCGGCAACGGCGCCATTTGATAAACGCAGATTATCGTAGGTCTAAAGAGTATGTCGCACACAAGGCGGAGACAACCGATGTCGATGCGGCGACCCACAATAAAGTGTATTTAATCAACAATTAACCCACACTAAAGATCATAAATTAGAACTAATGTGGAGTTAAAATTTATTTTTAACTCTGCACAAATGGTGTATAGTGACAAGTATGCAGAGAGTTCGAACACAGGAAACAAGCAGGGTAATTCACAAAAATGTGCTCGAGTGAGAGTGTGTGTGATATGTCTACACTTAAGCAAGCAAGCAAATGAATTTTTGTGGGTTTTTAATTTTTAATTAATTTTTAATTAATTTTTAATTTTGTATTTTGATTTTTAATTTTCTGATTTTTATATTTTATATTTTTAGATTTTTTTTAATTGGAATTTAAAGACAAAGTAATAAAAGACTAGATAAAGTATTTATAAAAATGTACTAAAATAACCAAAAATTCAGAAATAAAAGGTTTTTGATATTTTTAGGATTTTTTACTGTTTTTGTGATTTTTGGGGATTTTTTCAAGGTGTTTTTGATATTTTCAAATACTGAAATAAGAGAAAACAGTGACAAAGTTGCTGGCTGTGAGTAAAATAGGAGTTAAAAATAGCAACAGCAATCAAAATTTTCACACTAATTTTTAAATAAAGCTACTGAAATATACAACAAACAGGGGCTGAGTTTGTATTTTTTGGAGTTTTCCTGAATTTTTTAGATTTTTTTTGAAGTTTTTGAGTCTTTTCGAATTTTTAAGGTTTTTCTTTTGAGATTTTTAGTGATTTTTGGACTGACACTAAAATAGGATAAAATAGACACTAGGTAATTTTTTGGAATTTTTAGAAGTATTTTACTATTTTTTTGGTATTTTCTAAACTAGACAGTGCACAAAAAGCATGTTTTTGATTTTTAATAAATGTGCAAATAGAACAAAATCAAAAACTGAATTGATAGCGTGGAAGCATAAGTGCACAGGAGCTTAAGTTCAAAATTTAAGAAATTTTGGAGTTAAAATGATGGGTCAACTAATTAGAACAAACTTCCAAACATTAAACAGTCCTGGCAGGGGGATATGTGCAATATAGCAAACATCCAGGGTCTACACGCAATTTTCCACAAAAGTACTACTCTGAAACTTGCATTTCAAGGATTAAAAACAATTAACTAAACCCGCAAGGGTATCTGGGCAATCTACCACCAGGGCGCGTGACTTGCACGCGCCTGGGAAGGGTACTTTTGCAATACTACAAAGTCCAGGGGGTTCAATTCAATTTCTTCAAAATATTACAACTTAAAGTAAACGTTCATGGACTTAAGAGAAATAAATAAACCCCAGGGGGGTCCCTGTAAAATACCCAGCCCCCTCACGCGCACGGGCACGTGAGGTGACGTGGATTGGACCTGAGTGCAAATACAAAAACTACAGGGGTCTAATTGCAAATGTTACAAAAATATTTAAACTACAGCTTAAAATTCTTGGACTAAATAAAATTACAAAATCTGGCGAGGGGAAGAGTGCAAAATACCCACGCCTTATCTCCTCGTGCGTGATCGAACGGTGGAGAGCCGCTCGCTTATCCACGTGGCGCACGCACAACGCGCGATGACGGTTCGGCGATCAGCGGCTGAGATCAGATCTGGCGAAGAGATCGACGGTGGGAGCGTGCCAAGATCTGACGGCTGCGGCTTGATCTGGAGCGGGCCGAGGATCGGACGGTGGAGACACACGGAGGAAGAACAGGGAAGAGCTCCGCTGCGGCGAAGTTCCTCCGGCGAGCTGACGCGCCTCCGGTGGTCTGGGCCGCTCCAAGAAGGTCCGGGAGACTCCTGAGGTGATGCTCTGGCGTCTGGGGGTCTCAAAATCGCCGGAGAAGCTCTTAGGTGCTGCTGCGAAGGCGGCGGAGCTCGAAGCTCCAGGTATCTCCGGCGGAGGTCGAATCCGAGCCCCCAGGCGCTGTGATGCTCCAGGTACCTGCAAAAAGGGGTGAGAGGGTCCAGGGCAAACTGCCTAGACCCCGTGGAGGTGCTGTGGACGTCGGAAATGATCGGTGGAAGGTGGATGCGCGACAACCGGAGGTGCGCTCCGGCGATGAGATATGGAAGATGGATCGAATGACGGGAAGCTAAGATTTTTTTGGGGTTTTTGATGCTGAAGCTACGGGGAGTTAAATGACATAAAAAGGAAAGGAAAGAATGGATGCCTCGAAGGTGGACGACCTGAGGAAGAAGAACTCGACGCCGGTGGTCGGCGGAGGTGGCGGAGCCGCTACAGAGCCTCCTCGACTCGCCTGAAGGTGTGGATGCGGAGCTGTCACCTCCGGCTACACAAGAGCGCTACAGGGAGGAGGATTAAAGGCTAAGGAGGGTTCAAAATTGGCTCGAAGGCGGCGGGTGGTTTAAGTAGGAGGCGATGGCGTCTTCTTCAAGCGAGCTCCACGCACGCATCATGAGGATATGGCTGGATCCGAAGACATGGCGTGGGAGAGTGGAGATCAGGGATGAACTTCCGAGAAGGAATCAAGGCGTGAGGACCAGCGGATCGAGCGCGAGAATTTCTTGAAAATGGGGCAAAATCGCGGGCGTCAGAGGTGGCAGACTTTGGTCAGGGAGTTGACCGGGGTCAACTCTAGACCGCGCCAGGTTGGTCCACATGGACCAATCAGGAAATTCAGAGTAGAATTTATTTGAAAAATCAAAATAATATAGTAAATGAATTTATTGATTTTAGGTTATAAAATAGAAAATGTTTATTATTTTATGAAGAATTTTTCTGTGATTTTTATTTATTTTTATGAGACGTATTTTTACAAGTTTGTATTTGTACCCTTTATTGTGTATATATCTATATATATTTTGGTGTTATATTTTTATTTTAGGTATTTTTAGTATTATTATTTTTATGATTTTATAAAATTATAAAATACTTTTATGTATACAAATATATTTTTATTTTATTTTTCTGATTTATTTTGTATAATTAATAAAATAAAATGGTATAATGTATAGGTATGGGTATAGGCAGTATACCTATATATTTGATATATACAAGTATTTTTATTTGGGTTCCTTTTGTATTTTTATTTTGATTTTAATGTAAATAATTCTTATAAGTAATATTTACAACATTATAAAAATATAAAATTGTAAAAATAATAAATAAATAATAAATTGAATATTTTAATCGGTACAATGTACAATGTGGGTCCAAAACTCAACTTTCAAACCGTAGCTCCGCCAAATGCGAAACTACCGCCATTAATTAGCTTATTTTCTTCTATATACAATTAAAGGTGAGTTTGATGCATTTGAAGTTTTTATTTGTGAGATACGGGTCTGGGAAGTTCGCATTTTGGATTTTTATTCAGACCATAACTTTTTATCTGTACATTATTTTTCAGTGAAATCAATTTTGTATTTTTCTTTATTAAATTATCTACAACTTTCATGCACAAAGTTTCTTTATTTGATGTATAAAAGGTGGAACCAAAAATAGGTCCCAAAAATGAATAAGAAATGAATAGAATGTATAGGTATTTGGACTGTGTTTTTGACCTGATCTCCCCCTACCTTTATTCCTTGTCGACCTATTCATCAAGATGCCTAGGTCTCGGGGGTTTTGGGTCATAAAATATTTACAATATTTTATTCTTTTTCTTTTCTATATTTATTCTATAATTTTGGCCTTAATTATAGTATTTTAGACACTATCTGAATGCACATGCATGGATGCTAATATGCTCTATTTAAGGGTATTTACAGGCATTTGCTAGGGTTTTTAGTGCCAAAATGATAGAATAAAGATGATGAAATGTGGATTCATCACATCCACCTTGGCCGGATCAACCTCCATGCCCCTGTTGGAGATGATGTGGCCAAGCACTGTCCCTTGAGTCACCATGAAGTGAAACTTCTCCCAAGACAACACTAGGTGAACCTCTATGTATCGCTGAAGGACTCAGTCTAGGTAGTCAAGACAGGAGTCGAATCTGTCGCCGTAGACCGAGAAATCATCCATGAAGACCTCCAAGCACTCCCCTACCATGTCTGAAAAGATAGACGACATGCATCTCTGAAATGTCGCAGGGGCGTTGCATAGCCCAAATGGCATGCGTCTGAAGGCATAAGTCCCAAAGGGACAGGTGAAGTTAGTCTTGTCCCGGTCCTCGGGCGCAATGGCCACCTGATTGCAGCCGGAGTACCCATCCAGAAAGCAGTAATGGCTCTTCCCTTCCAGTCTCTCGATGATCTGATCAATAAAGGGCAGGAGAAATGATCCTTCTTGGTGGCCTGGTTGAGTCATCTATAATCTACGCAGACCCTCCAAGAAGTGGATACCCGGGTAGTGATCTCCTCTCCAGACTCCGTGACAACTGTAGTGATGCCCGTCTTCTGGGCACCACATGCAACGGACTGACACACTTGGAGTCGGAGATGGGGTAGATAAAATCGACGCTCCACCACTTCAAGATCTCCTTCATGACAACCTCTCTAAGATTCGGGTTCAGCCGCCCCTGGAACTCACGCAACGGCTTTGCCTCATCCTCGAGATAGATGTGGTGAGAGCACAGAGCCGGACTGATCCCCTGGAGA